>JAWVWN010003016.1:0-12724 GCA_037367305.1 Phrynocephalus vlangalii | reverse complement strand
TGTTTTCCTAGCGCCCCCCATTTACTAGCGCGCGCGCATGATCTGAACCAGTTGCAATCGCCGAACCGTCTTCAAAGGCAGCCCCATGTAGAGCGCATTGCAGTAATCATATGGGAAGTTACCAGTGCATGCGTAACTTTTTATGAGGCTCTGTTCATCCCAGGTAGGGGCGTAGCTGATATATTTTCCGCAGCTGGAGAAAGGCACCCCTGGCCCGATTTCCACCTGGGCTTCCAGAGCTAGACGGGTCCAGGAGCCCCCCCAACTGCGGACCCTGTCCCTTAGGGGGAGTGCAACCCCGTCCAGAAAAGGGAAGGGGCCCCTCTAACCGGGTCTGGCGAAGCACCACTAACAGCATTCCGTTTGTCTGGATTGAGTTTCAATTTGTTACCCTCATCCAGTCCATTATCTGGCCCAGACACGAGTTCAGCACAGAAACCGCCTCACCAGGATTGGTGGAAAACGAGGGGTAAAAGCTGAGTATCATCAGCATATTGCTGAGTCCTCAGCCAAAACCTCCTGATGACCTCTCCCAGTGGTTCCATGTAAAGGGTTGAACGCATTGGAGACAGTTATAGAGCCCTGAGGAACCCCATGACATAAATGCCATGGGGCAGAGCAACTTTTCCCCCAGCACCACCTTCTGGACACGGTCAGCCGGAAGGAAATGGAACCACCGCAAAGCGGTGCCTCCGACTCCCAACCTGGCCAGCCTATCCAGAAGGACACCATGGTCGTTGGTGTCGAAAGCCGCTGAGAGGTCCAGGAGTATCAACAGGGTTGCACCCCCCCCTGTCTCTCCCCCGGCAAGGTCATCATACGGGCGCCCAAAGGGCCCAGTCTCTGTACCAAAACCCAGCCTGAAACCAGATTAAAATGGATCCAGAAAACCGTTTCATCCAGCAGTGCCTGGAGTTGCCCGGCCACCACCGCTCCAACACCTTGCCCAAATAAGGGAGGTTCGCTACTGGTCGGTAGTTAACCCCCAGCCCTGGGTCCAGGTTTGGTTTTTTAAGGGTGGCCTAATTACTGCCTCTTTTAAGGCAGCAGGGACCACTCCCTTCTTAATGACGCATTTACAGTTTCCCTGGACCCAGGTGCGAACTCCCCTGGCAGATCTTTAAATTTGCCAAGAAGGGCAAGGGGGAGTGGCGTAGTGGTAGCACAGACAGATCCAGCACCCTGCACATTTTCGGGTCTCAATAATTGAAATCATCCAATAATACTAGACCTAAGCACGGCACACTGGACACATCCCTTGATTCTGCACCAATAGTGGAGTCCAATTCCCGGGCGAATCTGAGCGTTTTTTTCCTCAAAGTGGACAGCAAACTCGTAACAGCGGTGCTGGGGGTCCAGAACCCCCATCGTATTTCTCGGTGGAAGAAGGTCCCGGCCCACCTGAAACAGCTCTGCTGGAGGCACTCTGAAGAACCCAATACGGTTTGTGAATATTGCCTTTTCGCAAACCTTTATCACCACGGAATAGGCCCAATAATGGGCTTAACCCGTGTTCGATGGGGACCCACAGTGATGTCTGTGAAGATTCTCAGTCATCCAGGTGCGTTTATTGGGAGTTGAGTCATGGCTACTGGACTTCTTTTTTGAGAGATAGAAACGTTTCGCTGTTCATCCAAACAGCTTCATCGGTATTCAGACGATGAAGCTGTTTGGATGAACGCGAAAACGTTTCTATCTCTCAAAAAAGAAGTCCAGTAGCCATGACTCAACTCCAGACTCAGTGATATTTTCTCCACTTGCGCTCCCGCCGTCTCCCCTCCTGCTTCATTTCCCGCAGCTCAGATGTATACCAAGGAGCTGTCTGGGCCCCTGCGTAAGGGAGAGGGCGCTTAAAGGGGCAATCGTGTCAACCGCCGGGACATTTCCCTATTCCACAGGGTGACTGAGCTTCGACAGGGGCGCCGACCATATCAGATGGATAATCCCCAGAGCTTTCAGGAAACCATCTGGATCCAAATTTGTCTCCGGGGGGCGGATCATCTGAATAGATCCCCCACCCTTGCAGAGGGGAGAAGAAGCTTATAGCCTAAAATTGACCCGAAATATGATAAAGGCCATTACTGAAATCAGCTCAAATCAAGGCATCAGGCTAGAACAGGGGGTAGATCTTGGCATGAGGACAAATGTGACAGGGATTTCTGCAGGCTGGACCCTTGGAGGTGCAGGTCCACGGACTGTGATGGGCGCATCCCTCTTGCTTGATATGGGTGCCAAAAAGAGGAAATTTGGGACTTTTTCAGTGGCACAGTGTCTATCAAGATTTTTATCAAAATAAAAAAACTCATGAAGATAGGGGGTTTGACAAGGGGGAAAACAACCTGTGAGGGTGTGGGGCTTGGTGGGAAAAGGGAAAACCGAAAAAAGAATTTCTGGCTTAGTGGGAAATTTATTACAGAGATTGCAGAGATTGCAGAGAGACTCAATGAATCCTTTGCTTTAGTATTCACGAAGACCGGGATCAACAGCCCCAAACAGGGCCTATCTTCATAGGGAGGGAAACCGAATAATTAAGCCAGATAGAAATAACCAGGGAAGAGGTCCTTGCATGTCTTGTTAAACTAAAATGCTAACAAATCACCAGGACCAGACGGCATCCATCCACGAGTTCTCAAGGAACTTAAAGATGAAATTACTGATGTTCCTAGCCAAAATATATAATATTTGTCCCAAATCAGGTGTTGTGCCTGATGACTGGAAGGTAGTGAGTGTTAACACCAATCTTCAAAAAAAGATCCAGAGGTGATCCAGGAAATGATTGACCAGTCAGTTTGACATGTGTCCAGGAAAAGTGATAGAAACCATCCTAAAAGATAAAATTAATAGGCAAATGGAAGTAAAGGTGCTGCTGAAGGAGAGCCAGCATGGCTTCTGCAAGGGCAAATCATGTCTCACTAATCTGTTGGAATTTTTTGAGAGTGTCAACAAGCATGTGGATAGGGGAGATCCAATTGACATTGTTTATCTGGACTTTCAGGAGGCTTTTGACAAGGTTCCACATCAAAGGCTCTTGCCTTGAATAAACTTGCCAGTCATAGAATCAAGGGACAGGTGTTGTCCTGGATCACCAACATGGCTAATGGACGGGAAATAGAGGGTAGCACTAATGAACACTTCTCCAAGTGCAGAGAGATAAAGAGTGGGGTCCCCAAGGTTCAGTTACTAGAACCCCTGCTTTAAAACCTCTTCATAAATGATCTAGAAGTAGGAGTAAATAGCAAGGCAGCCAAATTTGCTGACTAAACTAAATTATACAGGGTAGTAAAAACAAAGAGATTGTGAGGAGCTCTGGGGGGCATCTCTTGACACTGGGGGAGTGAGCAAACCAGTGGCAAATAAGCTTCAACATTAGGAAGTGCAAAATGATATATGTTGGGGTAAAAATCCAATTATGTTTTTAAAACTGATGGGGTATGAAATCTCTGCAACAAACCAGGAAAGGGACCTTGGTGTCCTGGTGGACAGCTCAATGAAGGTGTCATCCCAGTGTGCTACAGCAGTGAAAACAGCAAACTCAATGCTAGGGTTCATTAGGCGGGTATAGAAAATAAGTCAGCAAGTGTCATTTTGCCTCTTTTTAAAACTTATGGTGAGGTCCCATCTGGAGTATTGTGTACAGTTCTGGCCACCATACTCCAGAAGGATATTATTGAAAATGGAAAAAGTACAGAGGAGGGCAACTAATTGCAAGCATAGAACTGTTGGTTCTAGTTCAAAAAGACACCAACACCCCATCCAATGTCTCTGACTCTTATAGATCCAGTTACAAAGTCAGCAGCTTTCCTATTTTGCATCACTTGTGCAATAGATTGGCAGACAGACAGGCTGACTCACAGACTGACAGATTGACAGATATAGATTTAAATTTAGATTATAAATATAGGTATAGATATAGATATAGATATATAGACAGATTGATCAAAGGAACACAAAGCTCTCAGCTGATATTATGTCACCCTCTGGCAAACAAAAAGAAAAATGTTGACACCTTGCTTTTACATGTGAGAATGAGGCTAGCAAGTGTTCATTGTGTGTGTTGTGGGGGGGGTATTTATTTGTTATTATACAAGACAGAGTTAATTTGAATGCATAAGAGAAGGGAGGATAATTCTGTCCCCTTTCCCATTCACTCTCATCATCTAAAGAGGACATTCTGCATGATCCTGCAAAATTCTAGTTTCCAGCTGTGCAGAGAGACTGTGCTGTCATGGTCAAAAGAGTAGTTTAAACCTGGGGAATGTGTGGACAGATGGAGTGGGGCGAGCTGTCTCCCTTTCCTTATGCATTCAGTTACCTTTCTCCTAAGCACAGGAATTGGGCGTAGAGGGCAACCTTATCCTTCCTCACCTGGGAGCTCCTTTGCCTGAAATAAAGCCCATCAAATTCGATGGGATTAACTTCTGGGGAGGCGCCCAACAGTGGAAGGCAAAGCACTATGTCACTCCAATCCTGCTCATGGATAGTAGAAATTGCCCCTGTCCTATCCAAACCACCAATAAAGATTCTGGAGCAATTCTCTTTTCCACTGCTCACCACACTAATTCCAATCCCACAAGAACAGTGTCACAGCAGCACCAAATACCAGAAGCTTCCTAGTGGAAGTTCTTGCTGGGAGTGTTGAAGTCATCACTGTCATCGGGGCCTCCAGAGGGAATGCAGTGATGCTGTTTGGAAACTCAACCCTCCCATCTTCTCCGCCAGTGCTGGAATTAATTTTGCTTTAAAAGAAAATTTAGAAACAGCTTCATTTACTGTAACAAATTGCTAATATAGCATCAGCTGGCCCATGTAAATGAGTTTCTGTCTCCCCTGTGGCTTTTTCTATCAACTTCCCAGCCTAATTGTCTGCTTCCTATAAAGGCTTTTCAACAATCAGCTCTTCCAATATTACCAAATGGAAGCCTCATTCATACGGCAGTCAAAGGCCAGATTTCAGTTGCTAGATCCATTGCATCAGCTGATGACAGGCATTCTGTAAAACTCGTTGAGTCAATGGGTCTACTCTAGCTAACACTAGCAATTGGATTAGTGGCAACAAGAAAAAGCAAACATCCCTTCCTGAGACTAATTTCGTAGCTTTGGACTCTTACAATATGGAATTGTTTCCTTGGTACTGAGCAGTCCGGGAGGGCAACTTTGGGGGGATGGAAAAGGTTGCTCTACCCTTTTCGAGCTCTTGGTGTACAATACATAGTGGGCACCAGGCAACAGGAAGGTGGAGGCTGGCTTTCAGGACTTGGAGAGCTCCAAGCGCACCACTTACAGTACTTCTTACTACAAGCCCCAGAATAAACTATGACAGTGGCTCTCAAGCAGTGGGTCACCAGCTGTTCCTGGACTGCAACTCCCAGAAGCCTCACCACTCTCTGTGCTGGAAGGATTTCTGGGAGTTACAGTTCAGGAACATCTGGGGACCCCACAGGTTGAGAACCACTGAACTATAGTGTCTTATCCCACTTGGACTAGACCACTCCTCCCTGACTCTGCCTTCTTGTTGAAGGATGGGATATTTAAATGTAAACACTCTTAATGGAAGGTGTCATGCCTGTTTTCCTCTTCGCCACTTTCCAGCTCCTGTTGGTGGGCAGGCACAGAGGACTGGATTATCCTGATGGAAAGATGTCCAGTTTTACCAAGAAGAACAGAGAGATCTGTCAGTCAAAAGGATCCTGGTTGATGGCCCCTGTTTCCAGCATGACATTACAATCATAAGAACATAAGAACATAAGAGAGCCATGCTGGATCAGGCTAAAGGCCCATCCAGTCCAGCTTCCTGTATCAAACAGTGACCCACCAAATGCCTCTGGGAGCGCATGAGGCTAGATATTGGTCTCCTGCTACCACTTCCCCTGCATCTACAGTCCCCTTTTGAAGGCATCCAGTCTAGATGCCACCACCACATCTAGAATGAGCACTCCCTGGGTGATGGTATATAGTTGGGTTCTTTGGCATCTCTGAGCTATAAGCCACTCTGCAGCCCATGATCTGAGCCATAGGTCATGCTGCAGACAGCTGACTTGCCTTCCATGGTCATGTTGTCTCACCTCCTCCTGACCTGTTCAAGCCAAATAACCCTAGTGTCTACTTATCCAGACTGCTCCCTAATGACTTAACCCCCTTCATCTATGGTGCAAGTGCTGCACCCTGGGGGCACACAGTTGAAAAACATACAATTCACAGTTTTGTTTGGTACTATCACAGCGAGCCATCTGGATGACCTCCTGAGCCTTCTAAAAAGATTTCATGTACCTTTTGTTTAAATATTTAATACTGTCCTTAATTATATCCTAATCCACTTGGAATGTGTGAAGTGGAAATCATTTGCTTTCATTCTGGCCTTCTCATTACACCTCATTAGGGATGATGCAACATTCAATGTGTCTGAGAGAGGTGGAGAGATGTTTCCCATCCTAACCATGGCTGTCAAACCCACACGGTTGAGAAAGCATTCCATTAGGCAAGTGAGATAAAGTTTGTAGCAAAAGCTCAATTTCAGTTAGAACAAGGGGGATACCAAATCCTTGGCTCTGTTTATGGTTCATTAAAGATCCTTGTCCAGATCCATTACACCATATCTCTGAGTGTTTACAACTGATGAGAAAATATATACAGAAAAACAGCCTCTCCTTCTCGCAGCTAAGCCTTGGTTGCTTCTTTCTCTCCGTACTCGCATTTGTTTCCTTAGTAACAGCTAGCAGCGTCTCTAAGTCCCATGGAGAGCCAACTGGGTCAGCACAGTGTATTCTAACACCAAAAGAAAGGAGGTGGGTTGGTAACAAACATAGTAATTTCAAACATTTAGCAAAGTTGAAAATGCAGCTTTGACAGGCTTCAGAACACCAGAAAGACGGAGTTTGCATCTGGGGGGCTCATTATCGTTCCAGACATAAAAAATTATAATTTCAGACTTGGAGTTGGCACATGTAGGAAGAGGAAACAACAAGAATGAAACAGATTTTACTGAGTTTGAACTACCACCCTTGTTCACTGAGATGCAATTATTACTTTTTACATTCCTGCCTTCCCCCAAAGGGTTTTTAAGGGTTCTTTGCACTATTTTAATCCATGCCCCACCCCCATGTTTATCTTTACAACATTTCAGGAAAGTAAATTTGATGTTGACTGTCTGGAACTTGAATTGTGGCAGACTGGACTTTTTTTCGCTTTTTGAAATAAAAACATTTTCACTACTAATCCAAGCACAGTGGACCTCTTATAGCAAGCGTTTTTTTAACAGAAAATCTGCTTAAAGGAAAAAAAAAGTATGGAGATAGGGAAAATTTGCTTAACAGATCGCCTATGGGGAAAAATCTGTACAACAGAAAAAATGGTCATGATTGGGTTTTAATCCTTTTCAATGCATTCCTATGGGAAAGTTGTACAAAGGAAAATTTGCTTAACTAATTTCATTTGGAATGAATTAATTCCTTTATACAAGGTTTTCCACTGTTAGCTTCATCAGTCTGCATTCTCTAGCTTCTCTCCTGGTCTGCAATGGAGAATTGTGGAAACAGGAAACCTATGATTCTATGATTTTATGATTCTATGAGTCTATGATTCTATTATTTTGATGTCACATTAAAACCCCTTTTCGGAGTTTGCCATCATTCTGCTTGTACTCTCTTCCCTGGTGTTATCTCCCTGACCCCCCCCACCCACAACATTCCCAAAGGCTTTTTTGGGTTGGGGAAGTTTTTCCCCTTATTTTAAAAGAAAGCCTTTCCCAAGCACCTTTCTTCACCCTTTTTTGGGGGTTTTCCTTCCCTTTAATATTTAAACAAGGAGAAAAAAGTTTATAAAATTCTCCAAAAGTTATATGTTGTGATTAAAAAGTGTATATGCTTTCCCAGGGATTCCAACCTTCCTTGGAGAACGGAACATTTTTAAGAAGGGGATTCCTAACCCTTCTTCAAAATTATGTAAACAAGAGGGCGAAAGCTCATTCCAAGGTCCAATCAAGATTACCTTTTCCATTTTGGGGCCTTTGTGGTTAACAAGGGTTTTGCACATCTAGAGGGTTGATACTAAACCCCTTTGCTTAAAAATAAAAAACTTTAAGAAATAAAAAGGCCTGCTGGATCGGGCCCAAAGGCCCATCTAGTCCAGCTTCCTGTATCTCACAGTGGCCCCCAGATGCTTTTGGGGGGAGCGCATTAGACTAGATATATGTCTCCTGATACCACTCCCCTGCATCTGGCCCCTTTAAGTACCCCGGTTTTAGCCTGGAGATGACACTCTCCATCATGGTTTGTAACCTGTGATGGACTTTTCCTCCAGGAATCTGTCCCAAACCCCTTTTGAAGGCATCCAGGCCAGATGCCATCACCACATCCCGTGGCAGGGAGTTCCACGACTAACAACGCGCTGGGTGAAAAAATATTTTCTTTTGTCTGTTCTTACTCTCCCAGGCCTCAATTTGAGTGTATGTCCCTAGTTCTATTTATTTGTGAGAGGGAGAAGGGCTTCCCTCTATCCACTTGACTCATGCCCTGCATTATTTTGTACGTCTCCCAAACATATCCCCCTTTAAGCGCCTTTTTTCCAGATAAAGAGCCCAATGTTTTAGCCTTTCCTCTAGGGAGGGCCCACCAGTAATCATTTTAGTCGCTCTCTTCTGCACCTTTTCCAGTTCCACTATGACTTTCTTGAGATGCGGTGACCAGAATTGTACACAATACTCCAGGTGCGGCCTTACTATTTTTTTGTATAATGGCATTATAATGTTGGCTGTTTTATTTCCAGTCCCCTTTTTGATAATGCGTAGCATGGAATTGGCCTTCTTCACCGCTGCCATACATTGGGGAGACACCTTCATGGAGCTGTCCACCAACACACCAAGATCTCTTTCCTGATCCATCACGGATAATTCAGAGCCCATGAGTTGATAGATAAAGTTTTGATTTCCCCCCCCAATATGCATTACTTTACATTTGGCTATATTAAAACGCATTTGCCATTTCGCAGCCCATTCCCCCAGTTTGGAGAGATCCTTCTGGAGCTCTTCACAATCTTCTCTGGTTTTTACCACACGGAAAAGTTTTGTGTCATCTGCAAACTTGGCCACCTCACTGCTTATCCCTGTCTCCAGGTCATTAATGAACAGATTGAAAAGCACAGGTCCCAGGACAGATCCCTGGGGCACACCGCTTTTCACTTCTCTCCATTGTGAAAATTTCCCATTGACACCTACTCTTTGTTTCCTGGATCTCAACCAGTTCTCAATCCATAAGAGGACCTCTCCTTATCCCTGACTGTGCAATTTTTCTCAGCAGTCTTTAGTGAGGTAACTGTGTAAAAGCCTTTTGAAATTCCAGATAGACTATATCCCCCGGTTCCCCCAAATCCACTTGCCTGTTGACCTTTTAAAAAAATTTTCTAAAAGATTTGTCAGACAAGACTTACCCTTACAGAAGCCATGCTGATTTTCTCTCGAAAGGGTTTTTTCTTCTATGTGTTTTAAGATTTTCTCTTGGATGAGGCTATCCACCATCTTCCCTGGGACAGATGTAAGGCTAACTGGCCTGTTGTTTCTTGGGTCCACCCTCCTTCCTTTTTAAAAAATTGGTGTGACATCTGCTATCCTCCAGTCCTCCGGCACTGGGTGCTTTTACACAACCCCTAAGATCTGCTGGCCACTTAAATTCAGACCAGAGATCTTAGGGGCTTGTCGCTCTTCCTGTGTCCCCACCCTGGCTGCTGGCTGTGTGAGGGGAGGGAGGGGAAAAAAGGAAGAAAAGATCATGGCTCACCTACGTTCTGCCTCCGCTCTTGCCGCGGCAACATTCCTGTCTCTGTAAAGTTGCTCTTAAAGGGGCAGGAGCCAAAAAAACAACAAACAGAAGTGAGGAGAGCCCCGCACTCACTATCGTTACACCACATCAAGCAATTTTTACCCCGGAAGAGCAGGTATTTGAAAGGTGCGCTGGGACGCGCTAAAGTGGGCACGGCCGCACTTAATATCCTGTTACCTCCGAAGCTGGTGGGGAAACATTTTTAAGCTCCGGAGCTGGGAGCCATTTGCCCCGGAGTTTAGGGGTCGTGTATAAACGCCCACTGTGGCCGTTTTAAGAGACAAGTTGCATATTACCATTAAGAGATCTGTAATTTCATTTCTCAGTTCCCTAATAACCCTTGGGTGGAAGGAAGCAACAGCTCCTTGTGGTTTGAGGTGTGTTTACTTCTGCTAGCCTTCCCTGGGAATTCATGCCTCTGTGATCGTCTCCTATTTAGGAGCTAACCAGACCTTCCTCTACTTAGCTTTGGAAATCTGATTTCTTCCAAACAGGCATGACAACATTTGAAACTGTTGTCCAAAATCTAAACCTGAAGCCTTCTGCTGTCACTCCAGACTGAAAACATACCAGTCTTCTTTTGCTGCCACTCTTCCATGATTCCTTCAGCTGATGGATGATGTCTCAACACCCTCAAAGTTCACCTTGAGTGGTTGCCTTGTCCCATATTTCTCAAAAATATGATCTACCATGAAACTTTCTTCCATATTTAGTTGCCACAATGGCTATTAATTTCGGACTCCATCCTGGGCTCAGAAAAAATCTCCCCTTCCTCCTGCCCTCAATTCCGCTCTGAACCTTAATCAGGAATCATAGATAAGCAATTTCACCAGTTGCTGCGACAGTATATTACAATATTAACCTCCTGAAAGAACTGCATCTGGCTTTGATTAAAGAGGTTCCCCTTGGTTTTTATTTTATTTTATTTGGAGGTTTTTAAGCAGAGGCTGGATGGCCATCTGTCGGGAGCACTGTGATGGGGGTTCCTGCCTGGCAGGGTGTGGGACTAGATAGCCCTTGGGGTCTCTTCCAACTCTATGATTCTATGATTCCATGATTCCACCTAAAGATTGGGTGGGGTTCTTCCCCTCCCCTCTCTCCTGTTGCATGCACAGAAACCCTAATCAAATCCATAACATATCTATATTTCTGCAGAATTGGATTAGACGTGTGTTCAGCTTCGTATTATTGAAATGTATTCAGTATGCCAGCTAATCTGTTTATATGGATGACTTTCTCATAGAAGCATAATGTTTGACAGCAGGATTAGCAAGGGCTTACTTGAATAAGTGTGTTTAGCCCCTGTTGCAGTGTGTGTGTGTGTGTGTGTGTGTGTGTGTGTGTGTGTGTAGTTATATAACTTGCAGTGTGTTTTCGTGATTGTCTGTGTGTCTGTGTGCCTGTGTGTGTGAGGGAGGGAGGGAGAGAGAAATGATGAGACTAGAACAGAGATTTTAAAAACGGAGGTGTGTGTCCCAGATTGTGACAGAACACAATGACAATGCTCTTAAATGCACAAGCTTGACTTTTGTTAAGCTCATATATCCCATTCTTTTTTAAAAGTGACTTATAGCACTTACTTAACAAAAAGTGACAAGACAGGCAGCCTCGTTCTCCAGCAGGAGGGAACTGATCAGGAAAGGCAACCCTACTGAAAAGCCCCCTTCTCTAGGAGGTTGGATAGAGTACAGAACCTCCACCGATGCTTGTAAAGCAGGGGCGGATTTCCTAGGCAAGGGTCCTGCCACCTTCCCCATTTTCTTTCCTGGAGATCATGGCCATCAAAGGAGCACCCAAGCTTTTCCTTCCAAGTGTTCTATTCTGAAGCTTGGCTTCTTAATACTCTGGCAACATATTCGTCTATGAAATACGACATGTGCAAATGGTGTGTCTGTCAGCCTGAAATGTGGCACGCAAGCAGAGGTGAATAATCAGACCATCAGAGAGTTTGCTAAATGAGCCCTGAGTGAAGCAAAGAAAAGATGGTATTTAACAAAAGGAGGCACTGCAGGAGTTTCTCAGAATGAACATTTGCTGGGAACCAAGTATTAAGGTTTCTTTCAAAACAGCCTTTGAGCAGCTTAGTGTGTATTTTTAAAAAACCTAAAAAATACACATCCAATGTCCTGTTGAATTAGGGTTTTTACGTGTTTTATATTACGCATCAGAATCTATTTTTTTAATTTTCTTGTGATTCTACTTCAACCACGCAGGAGATGCCAGCAAGCATTCTTTCTTGTTATGCCTTCCCTGCAGAGCATTCTGTGATTCGAAAGCCCTCAGACATCAGCAAGGAAAAATGTCTCTTAGTTTAGCTCAGAACGTGCTCATTGCAATAAGGAGAAACAAGAAATGAGGCCCTCCAGACTTTTTAGTAGACAGGAAAAGATTGTCCAACTTTTGTCAGAGCCTCGTGGCGCAGTGGTTAAATACCTGTACTGTAGCTAAAACTGTGCTCACAACATGGGGTTCAATCCCTGGTAGCAGTTCATGGTTGAGTCAGCCTTCCATCCTTCGAGGTTGGTTAAAATCAGTACCCAGCTCACTGGGAGTGTGGCAATGTGTAGCCTGCATAATTAAATTGTAAACCACCCAAAGAGTGCTTTAAGCACTGTGGGGCGGTATACTGTGGTACCTCTGATAACGAATGCTCTTGTTAACATAACTTCAGACAGCAAATGGAAAATTTCTGGGAATATGGATGTTTTGGATAACAATTTTGCCTATGGGCTGCCTCCAATAATGAATTTTCCATTACACTTTACAAAAAAAAGTGCATCCAGGATGCATTGCACCCCTCGTAGTTTGTGGAGGGGGGGGGGAGTTGGACCAGTTTTTTTCATAATGCTTTGGAGCCCTTCTGGGCATTTTTTAGGGGGGTTTTGGGCCTTTTTGGGAGTGAGGTTTCTTTTTTT
>JAWVWN010003014.1:0-15319 GCA_037367305.1 Phrynocephalus vlangalii | reverse complement strand
CCAAAATGGACAGGGGGTGCCAAAATGGACAGGGGGCATGCCCAGCCTGCTGCCCCCCACAGCCCCCCGCCGCGCCGCTGCTGCCCAACCCCCTGCCACCGCTGCCACCGCTGCCGCCTACCCCACCACCACCTGACCCCCCTGCCGCCGCTGCCTACCCCCCTGCTGCCACCCGACCCCTGCTGCCACGCCCACCCCCCACCGCCGCCCACCCCACGACCCTCGCCTAGAGCGCAAAAAATCCTAGCGCCGGCCCTGTGTGCGGAGGGCATTTTTGGCAGAAGTCGGGGGGAAACTAGCCATTTGCCCCTAAGACCTGTGCCTGTTGCTGCAAGTAAGCTTTTAAAAAGCCATATTGGAAATAGGGTCACTAGATGAAAAAGAAGGGAAGGCTGTGGAGCTTTAATTGTTGCCTGGAAGAGGAAATTTCAGAAGGTGCTGCTTTTAATGGAAGTGACACCTGCTGGAATTGCCTCCTACACCCAACCATTAAATGTTCTCCTCTTCTTCTTTTTCATCTGGCCAATGATCACCCTGGTTTAGGTGTGAAGACTGAAGCCCTCTTCTTGGAGACAACACCCCACCCCCACATTACCCCTTGCATGCTTCAATGGGGATCTTTAAAAATCTTTCTGTGTATCAATCTAGGCAGAGAGAGGGAAGAATCATTGCTGTGAGGAAAAGGCCAGCCTTGCTCTGCCTGTCCCAACTCTGTGTCCCCCTTTAAAATCCTCCATCCTTGACGCAATCAGGGATTTTATAAAGCCTTACTTACTTACTTACTTACTTACTTACTTACTTACTTACTTACTTACTTACTTACTTACTTACTTACTTACTTACTTACAAGTTTTTAGCCACCTCACTACCAAGAGGTCTCTGGGCAACATACAAAAATGCATAAAAACAATAAAAAAAATAAAATTATTAAAACTATAAAATACAGTACAGTTTAAAACAACATTCAATACAAATTAAAAAATCCTGCTGCTCATGAGTCCAGCAAAAAATATATATAATTAAAATGCTGACCAAACAGGAAGGTTTTTGCATAGCGCCGAAAAGCCAAAAGTGTTGGCACCAGGTGGATCTCCATAGGGAGGGAATTCCAGAGTTGGGGGGCAACCGCCAAGAAGGCCTTGTTTTAACATGTCACCCCCCCCTTACCTCTTGGAGGGATGGCACCTCCAGCAGGGCCTCCTGGCCTGATCTTGAGTGGGATTCAAAGAGACTGAGTGCAGCAGGAGAGGCCTACAACATTAATGTGTGTATGAATATATTTGTGCTTGTAGGCTTGGCAACAGACCCTGTGACAGGCTGGCTGACCCCCCCCCCCCAAAAAAAAATTGCATCAAAAATGGATCTGTCTGGCAGACCCCACCATCAGGTGGGACAAATGCTAAAGAAGAAGAAGAAGAAGAAGAAGAAGAAGAAGAAGAAGAAGAAGAAGAAGAAGAAGAAGAAGAAGAAGAAGAAGAAGAAGAAGAAGAAGAAGGCTATGTATCTGAGTATGTGTCAAACTGGGGTAACTGGGCTTTTGATATTTACAGGAGGCACTGCATGTCAGGGCACCAGCGTGGGCGGCTATAGGTGGTTCTTCCCAAAGCTCATAAATAGTCTATAGTAGCTTTCTGGAATCTGTCTGCCTGAACATAAGAAAATATCAACAGGTTAAATTTCAGGTACAAGAGGGCATAGTACAGTGGTACCTTGTATAAAGGAATTAATTTGTTCCAAATCAAATTATGTTAAGTAAATTTTCCTTTATACAAATTTCCCATAGGAATGCATTGAAAATGGAGTAATCCCATTTTTATGTTGTACGGATTCGCCCCATAGGCGATTATGTTAAGCAATTTTCCTGTATCTCTGGAAGTTTTTATGTTGTACAGATTTTATGTTGTACAAATTGTTTGTTATACAAGGGTCCACTGTATTTTATAGACTTAAAATAAGGATCAGAAGAGCAGACCTTTGCCTATCTACCCTGAAATAATCCTGATCAAATTTAGTGGAGCTTACTCTCAGATAAGTGTTGGAAACGATCTTCTCATCCCAAGTACAAATAATAGCTTATTCTTTGTTCATTCTGTCATGACTAGTGTCTCTCTCCGCTGTAACAGGCAGTGTCCTTCACAGGGCAAAACTGCCTCTCGTTGTCACCACAGTTCCCCATCTCTGACCATCCTTCCCCTATGTATGTTCTGGTTGGCACATGCGCTTAGGAAGAAAAAATTAGGCCATTGATATCAAATGTGAGCCCAATCATTATTGTCCCATTCCTACCCAATACCCATTCTTACATCTGAATGACCTGGAGATGAGGGTTCAAGGAATGCACACCTTTCCCCACAAACTGGCCCTGGGACCAAGGACTGGTATTGCTCTCATGTGCTCTAAGTGGGATTTGCTCCCCAGTTACAAATAAACAGCTCCTGCTGAGGAGGGTGAGCTATACAGGCAAAGAGTTGTTCTCTTTGGCCACTGCAGGCAATGGTTAGTTATTTAATTTGTTATTACAGTATTTTTATTGCCAGGGTGAAGGATGCTTACGGGATTTTACACTTCAGGTAACCAAATTCCCTTGGTTGGCTTTTGAGCACTACACACCTTAATCTGTGGTGGGTGAGTGGGCAATGCCTGCTGTTCTTCCGCAAGCAGGGAAAAAAATCTTCAGCTGGCCCTGTGAGAGAGGTTAATGTGCTGTTGCGGCTTACCTACTCGCTCCTGACTCAAACAACATTTCTTCTTTTTAAAGCGCCTTTCTAAACTCCCCATTGATCACTACAGTACCTGGAAGGCAATCATGCCCTTCCTCTCTTTCCCCTCCCAAATCCTTATTCACCTTTGCTGTGTTGCAATTAAGCTCCAGAACGAGGTCGAGACAGCACATTCAAGCCTTCCCCAGAGTATCTTGCTGTGTGCTTTTCTTGCTTTTCTTGTTCTGGCTTCTTGTGTAATAGTGATAATCTCTGTCGCTTTGTTAGATCATCACAATAAACAGCTTCTGTGATTGATTAAAAAGTCTCAGCTCCGCTCTGGCTCACATCGATTTTAACCGTGGCAGCTTCTCACTTTATGTGCTATACATCATAGAAATCACAGATTAAAAAAAGGTCTATTAGGTCCTTTTTGGTTCACCTCTTCTCCTTCTTGTCTCTGATGGGGCCAGTAGCCCTTTCTTTGTTTTAGAAAGTTGGAAGGTTGGAAATGTTACCTTTTGGCATGGTTGCTCTCAGAACATCCCAGCCAGTAACTGTATAGAACCCCAAATCCCAGAATCCTACAGATAGCATAACTGGGAGCTATTACCAAAGAAACCAATGTTTCCAGGATCCTTACCAGGCTGGTCCAAAGTGATTTTTGCATTGATACATCATAGTTCCAGTTCTGGACCTCAATGGTCTTGTAAAGAGATTTCCATATTGTTGGGCATATTCCTTTGTTTTCTATGACTGCATCTAACAGTTATGTTTATATGTAATTCATCTGTTGAAACATAACATCTCATCCTTTAGGAGAGAACATTGCAAAATTACTACTAGTATTCATTCATTCATTCATTCATTCATTCATTCTTCATTTTATATACCATTCAATATATCAATAACAGATAATACAGCACTATTCATAAAATAATTATAAACAATAAAATAAAACCAGAATAAATGATAAAATAAACAAATTTAAACCACATTTGGAACTCAGATGGCACACATTACAAAAAGGGAGCTTTAAACAATTCTCATTTAAGTAGCTTCTTAATAACACAGAGAGAGGGTACCTGGCAAACCTCAGCTGGTAATTTATCCCAAAGATAAGGGGCCACAATTGAAATGCCAAGTTTCTGGTTTTAACTTTTTTTGGCTTCTTTAGGTGTGGCTGTTTTTAACAATAACAGTGGAGAGGAATGGGCTGGACAGGCAGCTGTTTTGTAGCAGACATTCCAGACAGCAAGTATCACAGTCCTAAACTACTTAGGGATTTATAGGTAATAGCCAGCACCTTGAACTGAGCACAGATGGAAGCCAGAGTGGGAACTGGAGATACATGTTGTCATCAGTTTGGCTGCTGTATTTTTGGGTCTGCTGGAGATCTCATACTAATTTCAAAAGCAGCCCTACACTAGCCTAGTTTAGGGATCTCCAGAGCATGAACCGTTGTTGCATCGGTAGGGGCACGGCTGGGCAATCAAACAAAGTTGATAAAACGTACTCCTGGCCATTACAGATATTTGTACCTCCATAGAGAAGACTGGGTTCTGGAGCATACCCAAACTGTGAATGCTACAGTGTTCAGGGGGAGTGTAACCCCTTCAAAGCCAAATGAATGTCCCTATCAGGTCAGGTGAACTCCCAACAACAGGCTCTCTGTCTTAACTGGATTCAATTTCAGCGTAATTTCAATTTCAGTTTTAGGTTTGCTTGCAACTCCCAGATAACCATGCCCATCATTGCCAAGGACTATTCTTGTTTGGTATTCCAGGAGTTATATTCCCACCCCCAAAGTAACTTTTCCAAGCTCTGGGATGGTTAGAGTTACTTCTATGGAACTCTGTTGCTGATCACAGTTGAAGACATGATATGATTTCCTGCTTATCTAAGAATTCATGGTACGAAACAGTCATTTTAAGCTTTAGTAGGTCTACTTTCTGTTTCAGAATTATGAAGTCTGGTTAAATACCTCTGTCAGTGCAGAAGTGTAGGGACTGAAAGAGCAGAATAAATTCAAATTCACCAGATTATTCCACACCTTTTCTCATTAGCTGCACTTACTGTCTCCATAACTCACTATGAGTCATTAAAGAGGTTAATAGAATTAAAGATAGATAGATAGATAGATAGATAGATAGATAGATAGATAGATAGATAGATAGATAGATAGATAGATGCCAGGTTACAGTAACCCCCCGCTGATCGTGGGGGTTAGGGACCCACCCCACCTGCGATGCATGAAAATCTGTGATATGTGGATGCGGGTGGGGAGGCCTGGGGGTGGGGGGCAGGGGCGGGGGGCACCTGTCAAGCCTTGGGGCAGCGCGTGCATGCGGTGTTGTGGGATCTTACCTCCCACTGCCCCCGCCGCCCGCTGCCCCGAGACTTCTTCGGGGAGCCTGGTTGAGCGGCGCGGAGCGACCCGATCGCTCCACGCCACCCCAAGGCTCCGCGGCCAGAAGCGCCTTTGGAAGCACACGCCGCTTTCCCCGACCTCCCGGGAGGCCAGGAAAAGCGGCGTGCAATTGGGCGAAAGCGCTTTCGGCCGCTTGGTCTCCATGGCCGGAAGCGCCTTTGCAAGCGTGCACCGCTTTCCCCGACTGCCCGGGAGGTCGGGGCAAGTGGCGCGCGATCCCCCCTCCCTCAAGCCCTTTCCTGGTACCATGGTACCGCGACATAGCGGGAACGCGGCGGAACCGCGAAAGGGCGGGGGACCACTGTACCCTAACCCTAACCCTAACCCTAACCCAAGAACACTTTTTCAAATTTGTTTTAAAGTATTAAAAACAAACTGAGAAACATGATTGACTTCTATCCAACAGATTAAAAAGAGGGGGAAAGAGCTCAAAAGCAGAGAGGTGGGCTCTCTTTGAAATTCAGAGGCAACAATTGGTTAGTGCTGAACTGACTGATAGTCACCCCATCCCAGAAAGGTCCCTACTTGAGGCAGCACGCAAAGCTGCAAAAACTCTTAACATTCCCCTTGTGCTATCATCTCCGATAAACAGATTCTGAAGCTTCTTGTCATGCTTCAAAAACCTTGGGATCTATTAAAGCTCAGCTGCTGCCTGTGGCGGACACAAAAGAAGAGAAAAGACAAAGCAATCAAACCTCTCATGCTGCCCCACCACAATTCCTACTGCCTGTGATGACAATGATGAATTTATGTATGTTTCACAAATTTTAGCGTTTCCATCCTTCTACCCCTCCCTGGTAAACTATCCTTATCAAAGATGGTTCAAAACACAGTAAATTCCTTTATCAGAAGAATGCAAGCATCCTGCCAGGCAGCAGATTCTTACTGTAATGAATTAACTTAAAGCTGCGCTTCCCTTTTTATGTGGACATCTGCTCAGTTGATTCCAGCCATTTTAAAAGCTTGTTTGCAGATGCCAAGAGGTAGAGAGTGCTTCCTGCTTGGGGAACATAGTTAAATTTTCCTATCTGTTTTATTCCAATAGCTATTTAATTGGAAGCAAATCCTGTCCACTTCAGCAGAGCCTAGTCCCTAGTGGCACAAGGTTTCCAGAGTTATGTTGGGAGGTCATTGAGAATCCTTATCAGTCACTTGGAGGACAAATTCTGCTTTATCTCAGGGTATGAACTCATGGTTAATTGCTTGGACTGGAGTCCAGCTGATTGCTGATTTGTACCTGATCTACATCATTTCAGGGTGGCATCAGTACTACTGGAATTCCCTTGCAGTAGTAACACATCTAAAATTGATAGTTGGAGTGTGTTTTTGAATTGTTCTGGAGGATATTTAAACATGATAGCCATTTTTTAATAACTGAAAGGATATCATATTAAAGAGGGGGCTGGCTTTTCTTCTATGGCTTCAGAGACTATGACTCAGAGCAATGGTTTCAAACTACAATGTAAGGGAATATGAAGTAGAGAGTAACAGTTTAGCTAGGCCATAAGTAAACACTGAAAATTAAGGTGCAAGTTTCTGCTCTAGCTCAACTTTTATCTATAGTTAGTGTCAACAATCACTCTGTTAAGATGTCAACAACAGGACAGTGAGGAAGAAAGTAGGGTCTCATTGGACAATATGAAACATGCGACTTTTTCCCATGCCAATGGAGGATGAGCTGTGCCAAGAGAGATGGGGGAGACAGTGTGTGTTTTGGGATACTTCTGCACCTGAAGTGAAGAGAGAGACCAGTGACAAAATGTAGCTTAGGAATTAACTATGGGCGTTTATACACGACCCCTAAGCTCCGCCGCAAATGGCTGCAAGGTCCGGACCTTAAAAATGTTTACCCACCAGCTCCGGACTTTGCAGACAATTAAGTGCGACCCCGCCCACTTTAGCACGACCAAACAGCAGTTTTCTTGTACCTGGTCTTTGATGGTGATTGGTGACAAATATTTGATCCGGTGTAAGGATAGTGAGTGCGGGGCTCTCCTGGCTTCCGTTTGTTCTTTTTTTGCGCCCCGCCCCTTTAAGAGATCTGAATGCTGCCCGGAACAAAACCGGCAGTCTTTTCTTTCTTTTTTCTCCCTCCCTCAGGCAGCCAGCAACCAGGAAGTGCGGAGGGGGTGGGGACAGAGGAAGACAGAGGAAGAGCGACTAACCCCTAAGATTTCTGGTCCGAATTTAAGTGGCCAGAGGATCTTAGGGGTCATGTAAAAAGACCCCAAAGGCCCTTAGCCTCATGGGCATAGTGTAGGGAACTCAGTTTTGTTGTTTTCCAGTTAAAGGCAAATATCTTGTGTAACCTTCCTTAAGTTTCAATAAATAGCTTTTTAATTTATAAAAGGTTCCTGGATTCTATTTTGGTAAGTCTGCTAAGCTACACAGCACTAGAAGGCTGAAGTCAATCTAAGAACTCACGTTAAGTCTAGCGGACTCCAGACTCCTGCCTTGTGGAATTTCAGGGAGATTTATGGCAGAGGGGACCTGGGGGGAGATCGCAGATAGACGCTTTAAAGAATTACAGGGTTACGGGCCTGGAATTCTGTTGCATACAGGGAAAGAGGTTCAATTTAAACATTAGGAAGAACTTCCTGATGGTTAGAGCTATTTGGTACTGAAATAAGCTGCTATGGAGGATGGTGGAGTCTCTTTCTTTGGAGGTTTTTAAGCAGAGGCTGGATGGCCATCTGTCAGGAGTACTTTGATGGGGGTTCCTGCATGGCAGGGGGTTGGACTGGATGGTCCTTGAGGTCTCTTCCAACTCTATGATTCTATGATTCTATAAGGAAGCTGCAAAAAACTGACTAGCAGGTGGTATTTAGTTATCTAGTCAGAAACAGAATGTTTCCAACATTTGATAAAAAGAAATTGGTACACTTCATTTCTAAATGAGCAAACCATTTGTGTTTTAGTCAGGGAGCAATGTGAACAAATAGTTTTTTCTCAGAAGCAGTGGAAGGAAGGGAAAGAAAAATAACTTCAGGACATATGGATGAAGCTGTTTGGATGAACAGCGAAACGTTTCTATCTCTCAAAAAAGAAGTCCAGTAGCCATGACTCAACTCCCAGTTAAACGAACGTGGATGACTGAGAATCTTCACAGACGTATTCAGGACATAGGGTTATTAAAATGTCAGGATATATTATATTGCTCCTTTTTTATTCTAGTATTGGGTCCTTTGGGTGGATGAGTCTCTGCCTTAGTGTGTTTTATGGGTTTGAAGTAAACAGGTATGCTGTGTTTGCCAAAAATCCTTTTAAGTTTTTCAGACACTCCAGCCATTTAGGGAATGACCAGGATCTTCCATCAGGTCTGGGTTTCAGGCTGATCCATTGTTCTTTTGAGTCAGCACACTGCTTTGTTGAAGGCCCACTTTGGATATCCACAGGCCCTAAGTGCTGTCTTCAGGTGCTTGTCTTCCTTCCTCTAGGCTGCTGTGGAGGTGGGGATGCTCTCTGCTCTGTGGTTTAGGGTCTTGGTGAGTCCTACTTTGTGTTGTAATGGATGGTGGGAGTCAAACAGTAAGTAAGTACTGATCTGTGTGGGTGGGTTTCCTGTAAACCTCTACTCCCAGACCATGTTCAGGTGTGATGATGACTACACAATCCAGGAAAGCCAGCTTGTTGTCTTGGGTGTCTTCCCTAGGGAACATAATATTAGGCTCCACCACATTTATTTGGTATGTAAAGGCCTGTACTCCCTGAGTCTTGATTTTGACCCAAGTATAGAGCTGCCTAGATGCCCTAAGCACATCCGATCTCGCCCCGATTTTGGAAGCTAAGCAGGGTCAGCTCTGGTTAGTAGTTGGATGGGAGACCACCAGGGAATACCAGGTGCTGTAGGCGCCTGGAGTAGGAACTGGCAAACCACTCCAGTATTCCTGCCAAGAAAACTCCATGGACATGGGGTCATGTAGAGTCGGTCTCTCTCTCTCTCTCTCTCTCTCTCTCTCTCTCTCTCTCTCACACACACACACACACACACACACACACACACACACACACACACACACACACACACACACACACACACACACACACACACACATCATCATCATCATCATCATCATCATCTACATGCCTGAACCAGAGGGATGGTCTTGTCCCTGGGAAGGTATTGAGTGCCTTCTTCTCCATGTATCGTTTGGCAACAATTGGTGACACTGGGGAACTCATGGCACAACCATGCTTCTGTCTGTAGAAGTCCCCTCTGTACGTGAAAAATGACCTGGAGACAGGGATAAGCTGTGAGGTGGCCAAGTTTGCAGATGACATGAAACTTTTCTGTGTGGTAAAAACCATAGAAGATTGTGAAGAGCTCCAGAAGGATATCTCCAAACTGGGAGAATGGGCTGTGAAATGGCAAATGTGTTTCAATGTAGGAAAATGTAAAGTAATGCCTTTGGGGGGGGGGGGGGCGAAAAAGTCAAACTTCATCTATCAACTCATGGGTTCTGAGCTATTCATGACGGATCAGGGCTTTTCCCGGTAGAGAATACTCAGAAGTGATTTCCCATGCCCTTCTCCTGGTGTTGCTCTCGGACCAAGGCCACACAAGCTGGCTTTACTTTGGTTCTGCAGGCAGATATCTAATTTGCCTGCACATTTTATTTCCAAAGATACAGATTAAAATGTTCCTGAATGTTTCTTTGGAGATTCTGTTATACAGGTGAAGTTATCCAGAAGTAGAGTCGAGGCAACTGGACTTCTTTTCATATGAGACTGAAATGTATCGCTTCTCATGCAAGTACCTTCATCAGTCTGAGGAAATTTGGCATGACCCACAGAGCAAAGAGTATTCCTACCTCCACAGAAGCCAAGAAGGAAGAATGTCTTCTGAAGACAGCATTTAAGGAATGTGGTATAGATGGGCATTTCATTTTGGAAGTGGACTGGTTCTGAAATGAAGCACGTCAGCACAGCTGGCACTCAGAACCCAGTCCCACCATTTGGGGGGGGGGAATCAACCACTGCCTTACCTTGTTTTAGTTCTCGCTGGATGAAATTCCAATCAGGAAGCACCCTCCAATGTGTTTGCATCATATTTCCTTCTCCCTGGTGCTGGCCAATCAAACAGGGAGGCAAGATGATGCATGTCCTTGCACAGCTCCTGACTGGCCAGCGCCAGGGAGAGGGAAAGATTATGCATCGGAGGCTTCTTCCTGGTTGGAATTTTGCCCAGCGTGAACTACAAGAAGGTAAGACAGTGGTTGATTTTGCTCCCGAGGGTGGGACTGGGTTCTGAGTGCCAGCTGGGTTGGTGTGTTTCATTTTCGTTAGAGTATGCAGATCAATAGGCTCAGAATGCAGTATGTCAATCACCATGATCTGACTTACTCTTGGTCTGTCTATACTAACCTTCTTTTACGCCCCTCCTTTCTGAAAGGTCTGTCGGTTAAACAGACAGAAAAATGACAGTTTTAATATCTCCTGACGGCTGTTGAAATGGAGAGTCTTACCTTCATGCATACCATCCAGCTACAGCGGATGGTGTAACAAGTATAGGGACATTCTTCAATACAAACTGGAAA
Organism: Phrynocephalus vlangalii; assembly: GCA_037367305.1. NCBI lineage: Eukaryota > Metazoa > Chordata > Lepidosauria > Squamata > Agamidae > Phrynocephalus > Phrynocephalus vlangalii. The sequence continues at coordinate 4,652 of JAWVWN010003014.1, read as the reverse complement.
ATTAATGTGGAATATTTGTTTTCTATTTAAAGTTTTTTGACTTTAATGTGACTCATTATTTGCTCTGTGGGGGGTAATTGGACCAAGCAATAGTAAGTTCTCTAACAGTTTTGGAACCAGTCCCCTTCCAAAACGAAACACCCATCTCTAGTCTGTGAATATACAAATTGGGCCTTCAACAAGGCAGTGCCCAGTCCTGGAAGAACAGTGGACCAGCCTGAGACCCAGAGATGGTCATTCCTTGCATGGCAGGGGTATCTGAAAAGCTCAAAAAGATTTTTCCAAACACCATATAACCCATTTACTTCAAACACACAAACACACTAAGGCAGAGACTTGTCCACCCAAAGGACCAGACATCAAAACATAAGAGGAGCAGTGTAGTGTATGTGGTCCAAAGCAGTGAGGATCGCATAGAGCTCTACATTGGAGAAACCAAACAGCAGCTAAACAGAAGGATGGCCCAGCACAGGAAGGGCAACAGTTCAGAACCAGAATTGGTGGTGTACATTCATTTGAAGGACAAAGGATTCTCACTCAAATATGAGCATGTACACATATAAGACAGAGAAGATAGGTAGTTTGAAAGATGAGTAAGCCATTCATGTGTGTATTGAAAATCCTTCTCTCAATAGAGGTGGGGGAAATAGGCACAATGTGTCTGAAACTTATCATGCTTCCCTTTCATCAGTCCCCAGACAAATCTGAACAACTTCACATCTCCACTAGGAAAGCCACTGTTAACAATTCATACTTAATGGATGATGGGAAGATCTGCGTAGGTGTGATTTTCACACACCCCGGCCATTGGACATTTAACAAGCTGATTCAGGCCACTGCCCAACCTAATGAGCCTCTTCAGGCCACCGCTCACCTAACAAGCCTATTCACACTAGGGTAGTGTGAAAACCAAGGTGAACTATAAGGAGGAAGCCTCACACCAACTTTTCTCAGATTGACAAAGCTGCTTGGATGACTAGTGAATTGTTTCACTCTCACAGGAAAGGTAAACCATCAATCAGATAGAAAAGCTCAGCCTGAAGCTGGGGAAGAGAGCCAGAGACTATTCCTCTGTGTATAGCTTCTTTTCTGAGGCAAAGCACAGTCCCATGAAAAACTCTGGATGCTGCCTGTATGTTAAGGAACCCTTTTAACCCCATGTATCTTATATTAACCTGGATTTTGGTCTCAGAATTTTGCATAGCTTTTAATGCATACATCTCAGAGTACGTCCTGGCCCTTGCCTAGTCCTTTCCCTCTCATTTGAGTGTTGCTTGTTCACCTTTTACCAAGTTTTGTAAGTGGGTGTAATGGCACTCAAACTCAACCACTTACTTGTTGACATCAGAAGGTATCTCAATGACTGTGGGATAGACAAACATACATTATTATGCTAATATTGTTGTGATTCTATCATCTGAATTTTTACTCTAGGTTTTTAAGTTCTCAGGGTCAAGTGGCGTGTCACATTAAAGAGGCATTTAGAAGTCTGCCAAAACATTATCTCCTTTATCTTGAGGGAAAATATACCAACAAGCTCCTTTTATGTACTTTGAGCATGAATTGTTAGTTTTTATTTTAAAGTAGAATTGTCAGGTGGACCTCTGTTTTTCTGCCTACTTTCTGGCAGTGCTGAAGAAATCTCTTGGAAAAGTAAGAACAGGTTTTGTGTAGTGTGGACAAATCATGTGATTTAAAAAGAGCACAAAACTTACAAATAAGCCACTGTCTTGTTCCATGGGGATTTAAGAATGAAAGCATCAGGGTGCTTGCTTGTGTCATAGAATCATTGAATAATTGGGTTTAGAAGGGGTGTATCAAGCCATCAGTTCCAATGCCCTGCTCAAGGCAGGAATCCTGATCTAACAGATAGCTGTCCACTCCAGTTTTGTCTTGAATGCCTCCAGTGTTTGAGCACTCACCATCTCCTGACGTAACAGGTTCCATTGTTGTACTACTCTAACAAGATTTTTTTCCCGATAGTCAGCCTAAATCTGACTTCCTATAGCCTGAGCCCATTACAATTTGTCCTGTACTCTGGGATGACTGATAACAATTCTGCAATCTCCTCAGTATAACTACCTTCCGGGTATTTGAGAAGAGATAGCATATCTTCCTGCAGTCTTCTTTTCTCAAAGCTAAAAGTATACCCACTTCTTTCAACCTTTTTCTCAATGCCCTTGCTTTCCAGTTCCATGACTATTCTTGTTGCTCTCCCTCCAAACATGTTCCAGTTTGTCAGCAACTTTCTTGAAATGTGGTGTCCGGAACTGGACACAATACTCGAGCTGAGGCCTAGCCATTGCAGAATAGACAAGAACTAGTACCTCATGGGATTTGGAGATTTTTGGTCCTGTTAATACAGCCTAAAATTGCAGTTGCCTTTTTTGTTGCCATATCGCATTGTTGGCTCATTCTTTGTTTTTTTATCTACAAAAACTCCAAGGTCCTTCTTACTCATAGTATTACCAAGTATCCTCCATTTTATAACTCTGCATTTATTGCCCCCCCCAAGGAGTGGAACTCTGCATTTATCCCTACTAAATTTCATTCTGCTTTTTTCAGCCCAGTGCTCAAGCCTAGCAAGGATTATTTTCAGTTTTGTTCCTGTCTTCCAAGGTATTAGCTATTCTACCCAATTTTGTGTCATCTGTAAATCTGATCAGTATTCCCTGCACTCCTCATCCAAGTTTATTAATAAAAAATTTAAAGAATACCAGGCCTAAGACTCACCCTTAGGGTGCCCCACTTGTTACCGTCTCCCTCTTTGAGAGTGGAACATTGATAAGAAACTCTCTTATGATACAGTATGATTCTGTAGCCAGCTGTGTATCCACCTGAGAGTTTGTTCCATCCATCCCACATATAGCTTGGTAATCAGAATATCATGGGACACGTTGTCAAAGCTTTTGCTGAAGTCAAGATATACTATGTCTAAAGCATACCAATTTAAACAAACAAATACATAAAATAAATTTCCCCTATCAGGGAAGATAACTGATAAAAATGAGGTCAGATTAGTTTGTAGGATTTGTTCTTCACAAATCCAAGTTGGCTTCTAGTTGGTATTGCCTTGTTTTCTAGGTGCTTTCATAGTGACTGCTTTATAAGCTGCTCCAGAATTTTCCCTATGATTGATGTCAGGCTGACCTGTGTTTAGTTTTTTAGTTCCTCCTTTTTTGCCCCTTTTGAAGACTGGAATAACGTTAGTTCTCCTCCAGTCATGGTATTTCACCCATCCTCCATGATTTCAAGAAAATAATAGACAGTTGTTCTGCAATCAGCCAGTTCCTTCAATATGCTTGGATGCAGTTAATCTGCCCATAGAGATCTGAATTTATTTAAAGTGTTAAGTACTCTTTCACTATTTATCAATCAAGTTCACACTTGCTTGGAGGAGTATAGACTATTTTTGGGAGAACAGAGACTGAAGTAGGGTTTGAGCTCTTCTGCCTTTTCTTTGTCATCTCTTATCATTTTCCTATCCTCATGGAGCAGCTGAACCACTATTTCTTATCTCTGTCTTTTGCCAAAAGAACACTTTGTTGTTTGCTTTTAGCATTTCCTGTTAACTTCAGCTCATTCTCAGCTTTTGCCTTCCTATTGCCACCCCTGCTATTCTTTACTATTTACTTGCCTGCACTCTTCAGCCATAGCCTGACCTTCTTTTTTTTCCTATAAGTGTTTCCCCCCCCCGTCTCTGACCTCTATGTAAGCCGCATGGTTGTTGTTGTTGTTTTTGTTGTTGTTGTTGTTGTTTTTGTTGTTGTTTTTTTTGTTGTTTTGTTGTTGTTGTTGTTTTTTTGGACAGTTATCCCGTTTCAAAGTGTGCTGCTTCCATTGGAAAAAGATACTATTTTGGGAAATATATTTTTCACACCTTTTGAAGTCTAAAAAAGAATTTTTTTTAAAAAAATACTCTTGTCCCGGTTTTGATGTGAGGTTGGACTTGTGAAAGTCAGCAGTTCCCTTGGATTATTTAGAGCAAGTAATTTTGCAATAATTCTTCAAGTTTTTTTCAACAGTGAAGCTAACCAAAAAGATTTAAGTCAATTATCTGTTGATTGCTTCACTATTGCTTTGTTGTAGGGTCCCCCCCCCCCCAAGTTATAAATGCACATTGGTAATGTCAATAAAAAATGAACCCAAAAAATGGAGGATGAAGCAAATTGCAACGTCCCAAATTTTATAAAAGTGTTTTGAATTTTTTTTAGTAAAACAAAAATGCATGAGTGGGGCTGAAAGAACATGAAAAGGAAAAGAAATGAGCAATCTATTGTTCTAATAAATGCTTTCCATTTTAAACAGGGAATTTACAAGGGTTTTGCTTAATCAAATATTGGAAGAGATCAGTGCTGGTTCTTTTAATGGCCCATAAAATGCTTTCAAAAATTTCTTAAGATGTGACTTTTTTTCTTCATTTGCATGGATTGAAAAGATTAACTTAAAATATTAAAATTTTACAGTGTTAGTCATAAAGTGGTGCATTTACTTCTGGGGATTTTAAGAAAAAAAGAAAAATGGACTGCTATTTAATGCCAAAAAAAATGTTCAAATGTGATGGTCGTCTTTGCCCAGAACTATTATGTTGCCATGAAGGGATGCAAGGCAAGTTATATTGATATCACCCCCCCAAGGATCTTAAAAACAAA
>JAWVWN010003013.1:0-12348 GCA_037367305.1 Phrynocephalus vlangalii | reverse complement strand
AGGAAAGAACACAGAAAGCACTGTTAGGTGATTCATGTTCAGCACCACAGCCACTGACCTGTGGAGCTCCCCAGGGTTCTGTTCTGTCTCCTATGTTATTTAACATCTTTATGAAACAACTGGGGGAGATTATCAGGTCTTTTGCAGTTAAGTGCCACCAGTATGCTGATGATACCCAGCTCTACCTCTTGTCACCTCTGGATTCTAAGGGAGCTACTGTCTCAACTTTACATGAGTATTTAGCTGCAGTAACCAACTGGATGTGGATGAACAAAATGAAACTAAACCCAGACAAGACAGAGGTGCTTCTGGTCAGATGAAAGGGAGAACAAGGGATAGGGATGCAACCTTTAATGGATGGGGTCAATGGGGGGGGGGGGGGGAAGAGGTACGCAGCTTGGGGGTGCTCTTGGACTCATCCTTGAACCTGGATGCCCAAGTCACAGCTGGGGCCTAGAGTACATTTGCACAATTAAAGCTAGTACACTAGTTACACCTGTATCTTGACAAACCAGCTCTGGTCACAGTGACACATGCCCAACTGACGTCCAGGCTAGACTACTGTAATGCGCTCTATGTGGGACTACAGATGAAAAGTCTCAAGAAACTTCAACGGATCCAAAATGCAGCAGCCAGACTTCTGCCCGGGGCGGGGTACAGAGGTAACATTACACCCCTATTAAAGCAGCTCCAGTGGCTGCCAATCAGCTATCAGGCACAATTCAAGGTGCTGACCTTGACCTACAAAGCACTGTACAACCTGGACCCTAGCTACCTCAAAGATCAAATCTCACAGTATGAACCGACTCAGGTTTTAATGTCATCAAGTGCATCCTCTCTCCATCCTTTTCCTCCTAGAAAACCCACACTGATCATTTTTCACATGTTTCGTTATAAAGTTATCTATTTTGTTTGCCAAGATAGCTGCAAATCTTTTTGAGTCTTGGTTCATCAGTGATATTGCTCTATATGGATTGGGTTCTGCAGAATCTTTATTTCTCTTTAGTATTAAAATGATCACTGATTGCTTCAAAGAAAATGGAATTTCTCCTCTATCCAATATTTTATTGAATAATAATATCATTTTTGGAATCAGTATGCTCTTAAATATTTTGTAAGAGTCAACATTCAATCCATCTATTTCTGGAGTTTTACCCACTAATCTCATATTCTGTTATTTGTAATTCCATCCTATCTTTATCCTCATCTTGGATTTTATCACTTTATATGTGTGTGTGTGTGTGTGTGTGTGTGTGTGTTTTAATCTCATTTAATGGTAATTTTTTCTAAGTATATAGTTTTTCCACAGCAGGTTTTCTGAAGAATCACAACAAGAAATTGTTAATTGCCAGCTAGATGCACTGAGCCATGGCTGCATAAAGGCCAGATGTCTCTTGTCAAAATGAGATTGTTAAAAGAAAAAAAGGGGTAACATCAGCATCCCTAAAAATATCAAGGTGTACAGCTGTGAATTTTTGTACTCCATTTTAAAGAACAAGCATGTACCTCAGAAATTCTGGGAGCTTGAATCCAAATACACAAATTTGAACACCTTTGATATCAATCTAGGCTGAAAGATAGAATAAGGAAGAACAGGTAACTGGTATTTATTTATTTATTTATTTATTTATTTATTTATTTATTTATTTATAAACTGCCCATCTTCCAATCAGAACTCTGGGTGGTTTATAACAGCACAAGAAAAATAAAGAATCAATATATAACAACATCAAGCACAATATTAAGTACTAAAAACAATAAGCACAATAATAAAAAAAACACATAGGATATCCTTCTAGATAAAGTTGTCCTTTTTGTGTCTACTCCTTCTCATGCAGAGAGATGCATTCTCATATGTGAAACTTCAGTTCCATCCTGTCATCTCTAGTAAAACTAGCCTAGCTCTTAAGAGGATGTCATTTTATACATGGCACAACACAGAGGCAATACCATGTGATAGATTAGAAATGTAATTCCTTGTTGAGAATACAGCACATGCTGTATCACCTATGGAATTTTTTTTGGGGGGGGGACGACATCTTTTACTATGGTTGTTGCAATATTTTCTTTAAGGCGTTCTATTTCCTCTGACTGATATTTACAAAATCAGGGTCCACATTGTGTGTTCCAGGATGCCACCAGAAAGAAGGGAATAGGAAACAACTTCAGAGTATTCTCTAACTAGGAAATCTTGGAAATGGTCACTATAAATCAAAATTAACTTGACAGTGCACACTTATTTACTATTATTATGCAATAGTGATAGTCTTTACATAATGTAAAATAAATAAGAAAGTATGAGGTAACCCCCGCAAAACAATTCTGTCTAAAATTGTTCTAGTGCCCTGTATAGAAAGAAAAAGTAAAATTAGAAAGGGTACCCAAATAAATAATTTTCAAAGAATGCAGGAAGTCACCAAAGGGCCTTCCAAGCCACAGAACCCCTACAATTACATAGAATTGTTGATTCAATTCTATAGAGGTGTTTTGATTGTACATCTATTCCTCTATAATTTGCCCTGGTTTAGTTCTGCGGACTAAGCATGACAGATAAAGACGCAAAGTTTAATTTGGGAAAACTGCAAAAAAAAATTATTGCTACTAATCTGCCCATCTATTGTGGAATTTTATACCCTACGGCTAAAAAGAGGGGATGAAAATATTACAATTCCCACACATTTCCCGGGCATAACCTTTTTAATTTTTTACCCTCAGGGCGAGTTTTTTTGGGGATTGCACACTTTGGACAACTAGCTAAAAAAGAAAAGTTTCTTTCCCGGGGCTATCAAATTGTTGAAAAAATTTAATTTTTTTCCCCTTTTCTTCTTCCTTTTTAAAAAAATAGGGTTTTAAAATTTTATTGTTGTACTGTGTTTTTTTTTTTGGCTATATATTCTTATTTTTTCCTTTTTATATGGAGAGCTTTTTTTACCAAAACAAATTCTGGGTGTGTCCAACCACAAATTGGCCAATAAAAGTATTCTGATTCTTCTGATTCTAAAAAGGCAGCAGTGATTGAAGGAATAACGTTTCACAAGCACTTGTGTAATTGTTCATACAAATTTAAATATCATGGCTGTTATTAGTTTTTCAGGCTCTTTGGCTGTGTTCTGGAAGCTTTTTCTTCCTGATATTTTATTGGGCTCTGTACCGGGATCTTCAGAGGGCAAGGAGCTCAGGGAACTATAAGTTTTTGTCTAACTCGTGGTAAAAGAATCAGTGAGATTGTAGGGTTTTTTAAAATTTTGGGAAAGGGAAAACTTGTCCTAAAGCAGGAGAATAGGTGTTAATCATTGTATTGTGAGGAAAGGGGTTAAGAAGTTTCACTGGAACCAGGGGTGGCGGGAATTTTTTCTTTTGTGGTTGATGGATGTCATTAGCTGTTCTATTTTGCCCAAAATGAAACACTGGTGCCCTTTTGGCTGGGGGGGGATAATTGAACTCGATCTTTTGCAGGAAAAAAAAACTTCTAGAACACAGCCAAACAAACCCGAAAAACCCCACAAAAAACCCATCAGACCCCAGCTGTGAAAGCCTCCAAGAATACAAATTTAAATATTTTCTCATATTTTTGAACATTGGCAAATGAGAATTTTAGCCATTTATAACTCCTACGTTTTTCAAGTTAAAAGGTTTTTTTTCCCTAAGCTTAGGGGCCCTTCCTCCCAAATTTAAATTTGTTCTCTGAATCAAAAAATTTTTTTATTTATTTTTTTTTTTTTATTTTTTTATTTTATTGAATTTATACCCCGCCCCTTTTTCCCAAAGGGGAAATCTGGGCGGCTTACAAAAGGCTGATCAGATCACAGAATACAATAAAAACAGACAGTCAAATAAAACAATAAAAAATAACAATGCAATGCAATAGCAACCTTTGGGGAAAAACATGTGAGGGTCAAAAAACAAAGCACTTCATTAGTTTAAAAATAATTAACTAAAACAAAAAAGATGGGAAATAAAAAAACTTAAAAAAATAAACTTGGGCCCCCAAAGGCCTCACAGAAAAACAGATTTTTCAATGCTCCCGCGGAAGGCCAGTAAAGGGGCTCTGCAGAGCGCACTTCGCCTGGGGAGGCTGTTCCAAAAAGGAGGGGGCAGCCCCCGAGAAGGCCCGGTTGGGAGTGGGAAATTCTCCGGGCCTCCCCGGGGGGTGACAACCCAAAGCAAATGCACTTGCGACTGCCGAACTGGGCGGGCCGAAAGGGTTTTTTTGCGGGGGATCCCTCCCGCCAGGTAGTCCGGGCCCAAGCCATGGAAGGGGTTTTTTAAACTAAAACCAGGACCTTGAATAGATCCAGGACACAACGGGCAAAACCCCTGCAGGGGGGCCAAACTGGGGTATGTGGGCATGACGGCGCACCCACCACCAGCTGGCCGCCCCCATTTTGTACCCGCTGCAGACGCCGGAGGAAGTCCAAAGGGGAACCCCATGTAAGGCGTTGCAGTAGCCCAAAAACCTCAATCACCACCTTGCACCACTGTTCTCAGGGAGTCCCCCGTCTAGTACGGGCATCTCGGCTTTTTGGGCGCAGGTGGTAAAAGGGATCCAAGGGATAGCCCGGATCCAGAACCATCCCGATTCCAACCCCCTCTCCCCATTGGAGGGGAAACACCCTCCAAACTGGGGAAGGGCCTCATATCCAAAGGGGGAACTTCCAAGAACATCACCTCGTCTTCTGGGATTAGTCGACCTTTGGCCCTTCCAACCATATTTGCATCCACACGGGTCAAAACCCAACACTTCCACTGAAAGGGTAAAAAGGGAAATAGAGCTGGTGTCATCGGGGTACGGGAACAGCAACCCAAATCTCTGAAACCCCACCAGGTTCTTACATAATTTAAAACAGCAGGGGGAGAGAACGAGCCCTGCGGAACCCCACGGGGAGTATCCAGGGGGCCACAACTTCCACCATCGCACAACTGGGGCCGACCCTCCAAAAAGGGGCCCGGGAGCCAACTGCGAACATGCCTCCAATCCTCCTTAGATACCGGTCCAGTGGGATACCTTCAGTATCAAAGGGCCGCTGACAAACCGGGAAACCCAACAGGGAACAACCCCTTCCCGCCTATTAGGTCCTTCGCGCAACCAAGCGTCTCGGTCCCCCGGCCACCTAAACCCGGGAGGGCATGGACAAGGCCCGTCCCTCCAAAAAAACTGAATCGAATCGGGGCCACCCTCTCATTACCTGCCCAGAGGGGGACTTGGCATCGGACATATTCCCAATTGGTCCGATCCAGCCTGTTTTTTTTAAAAGGGGGCTTTACCACCTCTCCTCAAGCGGGAGGGGAAAAACCCCCCCACCTAAAGGGAGGCGGGGGGGAAATGGCAAAGCCCATTGGGGATACTCCCTCCGCGTTTAAACCGATGGGGGGGGGTTTAACTGCTCAGCCCTGGGGTTCCCCCAATCCCCGGGGAACAGGGGGCCAAAGGGGAAAATACTTCATCCCCCAGGGGGTTAAAATTAAAAAAACCAAAAATCGCTTGAAAAGTGAGGGCCCACCACTGGTTTAAAGGGTCCCGCCCCGGAAAATTTGGGGTTGGGCCTAAAATTAAGAAAATTTTTTCCCCCCTTTGCTTGCCCCTAGTCTGGAAACGAGCAGCTTTTTGACGCCGTCCGGGTTTATCTCCACTCTCTCCACCCCACCCTTCCTCTTCATCCCTCAACTCCGCCTAAACCACAGCGAGGTCAGCTCTGCTACGGAGGGGGCCTTGGGGGGATCCTCAGGCGCGGGAAGCGTTTCAAACCATTGGGGGCCGCACCCAGCTGATCGCACCGGCCCCCCAGGAAGCCCCCAAGGGTTCACAGCCGAACTGGATCCAGAAGCCTCCGGGGGGTGGGCCCACACAAGGGGCCGAAGGTCCCCGTGAGGGGGGGCGCGATTGACAGGGGCAAGGACAGCAGGTGATGATCTGTCCATGACACAGTGGGGAAACAATGTCCCCCACCTCCAGACAGAAATCCCCGACATGGAGGTAAATACCAGGTCAAGGGTATGCCCAGACCTGTGGGTAGGGCAAGAAATATGCACCACTTTCCTCTAGTTATGGTGACATACCAGATGTGCTTTTGCTGTATTTCTACCTTGTGACTTTGACTTTGGTGCAGAAACTAATAGAATTTCAATGAATTCTATTAGTTCTAGTAGTGGAAACCACCTGAGGATAGGGTTCATTCCTCTTAATGATACAGTAACTCTGCACAGGTTCCTAAATAAACCTACAGATGGCCCTTCTGAATTTCACCACTGGTACTCCAGTAAAGGCAAATCAACAACTGCATTGCGTGTGTTGATCATAGATGTTGAAATGTTGAACTGGTCCCCATAACCCTGTTGTCCAGTCTTTACTATCTTTTGTTTTTATTCTCTGTTGCCCACTTATGCATCTCTGACATTATGATTTCATTTACACATGGTGGTAATTGCACTTTTTTTGTTTGGTTTTATTTTTTGGATCATAATGTATTTATATGTTATATGTTATAGTTTATACTAATATTAGTTTGATTGAATTTAATGTGATTTGATTTCTGTTTTGGGGATTTTATTTGTTCACATTGCACTGTTTTGTGTTTTATAATTTTGAAAACCACTCAGAGTGGCCTCTTGGCCAGATGGTTATGTGGAATCTGAATCAAATAAATAAATAAATAAATAAAATAGATGGCTGTAGAACAGATGTTCCACCAATGATCTATGCACACAATTTAAATATGAGGCAAGTGAAGAAATTAGGCAGTAGAGATGGGCACAAATAGAAAAAATGGCGTTTCATTTTGTTTCATTTCGTTAAAGAGTTTGGTTCAGTTCAGTTTGTTTTTCGCAAATTTTCGTGAAAAAATGTTTCATTGTTTCATTAATCCATTATTCGTTTTTACCCACTTTTTCCCCAGCGCCCACTGGGAATTTGTTACATAACGAAACAAATAACGAATAACGAAATGAAAAATTTGTTTCATGCCCATCTCTGTTAGGCAGACTTTCTGGATACTGGAAGGTGGCAGTGAGGTGTTCATGAACAGAGCCAGCTGTGCTACTCAACACCCTTTTGACTCTCTCACTGTCCCTAAATATGGTTGATGAAGCTAGCTTCCTTGGCCTGCCAGTTTTGGCTAGGCATGCTCATTGGTTCCTTGCAGTCTTTACTTCTACTGAGATTCTCATAGGAACCTCCAGCTGGTCCTCTGGTCTTCAAAGCCACTATCTGCTTGTGATGAGCACACCAGATAGAAAGCAAATGTGACTCATTTGCAGAAAATGACAGTCAGTGTGAACGGCACATGCACAGGAATGGTCCAGTTAAGGATGGAGAGGGAGGAAATAGAACTCTGTGGAGTCTTATGTCAGCCATGTCCTGCATAGGCAACACAAATGCACTGGAATAATGGGGTTAGGGGATTAATTGTTCTGGACTGTTTAACTCTGCCAGACAAACTGGAGGAAACTCTAATATCAGGCTGGGAATAAATTGCTTGATGCTAATGCATGGCAATAATATATGTTTTAACAGTAAGATCCCTTTAAAAAACTTTACAATAGTGAATAAACATTCAGTCTTGCATGAAGTATAATGAGCAAAAAGCGAGTGGACACTCGTTTTTGAAACTAGGGAAATAAATTCAGTTTTATTCCATAATGTGTTTTTCTTCAGCATCCCATTATGCTTGGCAATTATATAAGCAAGCTACTATTAATGGCTCTAAAAAAGCCTTTCAAAGCTTCTCCCCATGAGCAGAAACAAAAATGTGGATTTTGGTACACCATATCAAAGCACTAATTTGAACTATTTCACCCAATGAGTTATTTTTACAATAAGACGTTTCAGTCGGGTGGTCCTTAGAGTGCCTACTGAAGGCTCTAATTAGTGATCATTTAAAGTACTTAACTAATGTTAACTTCAGCAGGCAAAGGATGCTCTTGAGACTGGCCCCAGTTCATTCCTTTTCATTTTGGAGCTTTGAAGATAATTGATTTTTGAAGGCTGCAGCATTCGCTCACAAACCGGAGACTAATATGGCACAGAGCTAATTTTGATTCATCCATTTATACAATGAATGGAGAAAAACTAACTTTGTTGCTTTTCTTGGCCTTTTATATATTCATAGGGTTTGAAGTCACAGAATAGCCCAAAATGAATACGAGTTTTCAAGTTTGCTTGTACAGTCATAATAAGTGTAAACAAAATCAGGATTCAAAGCAGGTAAATTACACAATAATAAATCAAGATGCCAACATATACAGACTTATCTGGGAACATGTTTCATACAGCTTGATAAGGCTTGCATCTGGATAGATACATAAAAAGACTGCACTGTCAGCTCAATTTTAATCCTCTGCATAAATAAAATTATAATCTCTTTTTAAACACCAGATTCGCAACATTAATAACGTAATTTATCCATCAATCAATAAGGCCACCAATTTATTACCTTCCTTTTGAATCAAAACTATATTTTTTTGTCCTCATAAAACAGATTATCTGGGACATTTGGCATCTCCATAACTAAATTTCCCATATAGTTAGCTGCATTCCTGATGCCTTTGACCTGTATTGATATTTCATAGCCTCAAAATATTATAATCCCACATCCATTATTTTGCATAATTCACTAGAGTATTTTATTTATTTATTTATTTATTTATTTATTTATTTATTTATTTATTTATTTATTTATTTATTTATTTATTTATATACCACCTGTCTTCCCAGAGGAACTCTGGGCGGTTCACAAAGGATAACACAAAACAATATAAAATCAATACAGCAATCAACACAAGAAAGAAAAAACACAACAAAATAGTTAAAAGAATCATTGGCAGGACGGCGACACTGGAGGAAGAAGGAAAAAAAATGTTAAAGGTCGCCAAATGCCTCTCAAAAAAGCAGGGACTATGCAAGGCGCAACTCGCTCGGAAGACGGTTCCAAAGCGAGGGGCCAGCCACTGAGAAGGCGTGGTTTCGGATTGCCGATTTCCACACCTCCCTGGGCATGGCCACTCGGAGTGAGAGCGCCTGCGACATTCTAGTGGGCTGGGCCTCAGTTGATCTTTGGAAGATACGCTCCGACAGGTATTCAGGACCCAAGCCGTGGAGGATTTTGTAAATCAAAACCAGGACCTTGAACCTTATCTGGAGCACAACAGGCAACCAGTACAGTCGAGCCAGAACTGGGGTGCACGATCTATTGACATGCGCCCACCCCCAGTCTGACCGCCGCTTTTGCCCCCTTTTTGAAGTTTCTGGGAAAAGGGTAAAGGGCAACCCCACATAGAGAGCGTTGTAGTTTTCAATCCTCGAGATCACGAGGCCTGCCCATTGTTCTCAGGGAGGCCTGCCCAGGTAAAGGTTCTGGGAAAATTTAAGGTTTTTTGGAAAAGGTGGTTTTTTTGGAAAGGGGCCACCCTTTTCCCCATGGAAAAAGGCCAGATCCCAAGGCCCACCCAAAATTCCTGGCCCTTTCGGGAAAGCCGGAGGGAATCCCCCCCATTTTAAAAGGGGCTTTTTTTAACCCTGCGGGGGGCGCCCAAAAGAACAAAAACCTCGGTCTTCCCCGGTTAAGCTTAAGTAGGCCTATATATTTTGATGTTTTTTGCAAAATGAATTAATTTAGATGAGAAACTCCATGGATGAAGTGTAGGATTAAAAAAACATTATACAAAAGTTGGAAATTTTGGGGGGAAATTGCCTTTGGGCACCCAGTCTTCCAATTAATATGGCCACTAGCAAAAAAAACATTTGCAGAAAAACCTGAACTCTAGTCCCTTGTTGGAATTCTTGAAACACCCCTGACTTGATTGTAACCTTGCTCCTAAGATTCTTGGACTGGGAATCATTTATTAGATAAAAGTGGTCACCCTGCACATAAAATTTGCAAAATGAGAGGAAATATTGAAAACATGCAGTCGTGCAAATGAAGAATGTGTATGAGGGGTGTGTTGTTTTTGTGAAACTTGATTATCTGTAAAAATTTAAGTTTTTGTGTGACTTGCGCACATGCAAAAAATTTTTGATAATTAACTGAAACATGAACGTGTTTAATTCTTCGACCAAATCGGAACCCCATCTTGAGGTTCGCATATATTCCCTTGGGATTTTGCAGGGGAACAGGTTCAAAGATGAAGGGATGACAGGGATTGTTTGTCCATCACAGACTGGAAAGGTGCTTTCGGAGCCGGGGGTTCTCATCTTGATAAAGCAAGTGTCCCCAAATTGCTCAGCTCTTTACAGGGCTAACATCTTGTTACCACTGGAAATTGTCTATTATGAAAAGTATTCCCCAGATCAAGGAGCGCAGAGTTGAAAGCAAAGACTAACTGTACCCCAATAAAAGCCCCCATTAAATAAAATAATCTAGGAAGTTTAAACACAGCAGCCCTGAGTTTCCTAGGGCCCCCAGATAATGCTAGGACTTTGGCGCATGTGCAAAAATGCATTTCTGAAAAATTTCCCCAAGCCATTAATCAAAAACCTAGGGATGATTCTCTTCACTGTCACACAAACACACACTTGGGGGGATTAATGTGCCCCAGCTGAGGTTGTAAAGGGGCCCCCCCCAAGTGACAACCCCTTTGCGCAAATTTATCTCCCGTGGGGATGACTATGTAGTGCAATCAAATGCACCGTGCTTCTTCTTTAAAAAATACAATGTCCCCCAAAGTCCAGAGCTAAAAAAAGTTCCTTTTTTGGGGCTACAAAACCGAATTTCCCAACCGGCAAAGCGGGGGTTTGCTGGGGAAATTTGGGGATTATAGGGGGTTTTTTTTCTTTAAATATTTCAATGTTTCCCAGCCCCTCCAGTCATTCTTTTAAGGGATTGTTTACCCATACGCATGTCGTAGGTCAGGGTTTCCCCTTTGGGGGTCAGCCCTGGATCCCATTTTCTTTAGAGGCCAGATCGTTTCTTACTTGTAGAAGGGGTACTCGGCCGAGGGAGAAGCAAGAAGGCTTCATGTTACAAATTTGGGCTTTCCTATTGAAAATGCTTAAATATGCTCTTTTTATCTTTACCAAAAAGAAAGCTGGAGGAGTAGCATTACAGTCAGTGAATAGCAGTACAACAAATGTGTTTATTCTCCCTTGCCTTAATATAAATCTTTTGTCCCACAGAACAAGAACAGAGCCCAAAATGAGAAGGAGAAAGATGTGTCCTTATATGCTTTCCCGCATTGTTTAGCAACCCACAGGGAGAGAGTCTCAAAAACCATCCGGGGGAGAAAAAGGGAAAAAGGGAACAGGGCTGATTTCGAAAAAAAAAAGAAAAACAGAATAAAATGTAGGTGAGACCACAGGTGAAACTCGCCGAGCATGAGCTACACCGAAAAATTTAAAAAGAAATCATGGGAAGGGGCTGTGCTTTCAACAGCTTTGCCTGGGAGATAGGGAGCCAAATTAAAAGGCCCAAATATACTGCGTTACCTTTCCAGACATTTATTGTGATCCCCCACTTAAAATATCAAAAAACTGTGAGAGCCCCAATGAGATATTGAAAAACTGAGTAACAAAAGGTTTTCTATGGCAGTCTCAAATCCCTCCCTGGCCTTTTAAATAATTTCCCCGGCCCGTGACACGAGATGAAAAAAAAAATCAAAAGTCCATGGGTGGGACCCCCAAAGACGGACAAGGGTGCGCCTGATCAAAAAAAAAGGCCTATGTTAATAAAAATCAAAGGAGCCAGAACAAAAAAGGCAGAGTAGAGAAAGTATTTTGAATCAGGGAACCCAGATGGCCCCCTGTAAAACTCGGCATTATTTAAGGCTCTCGGAATAATTTTCATCTGTTGGCTTGCCAGCAGCAAAAAAAGGGAGTTTACAGTTCTTCTTTAAAACTGCAAATCTGCAAAAAACACATCCAAGGGAAGAATTCTCACTGAATTTTTGTAGGACCCCCCTAAAAGGAAAACACAGAAAGGCCCCCCCACTAGGGCATGGGCATGACTAGGCGAAATTCTCGTTTCCGTTTTCGGTTCTCGTTCTTGTTACTTTAAAAAGGGTAACGGTAACGAGAATTACCCGCTCCAACTCAAACTTGAACCAAAAAAATTTGGGGCTGATTTTTCGTTGTCGTTCATGGGATCCCCGGCAATGTGCGATGCCAAGAAACACAGAAAAAGAAGTTAAAAAAACAAAAACCCCAAATTTCCCCGGGCCCTAAAAGCAGGCGAAAATATGCCCGCCTCAGTGAGGGCCCCCTACCGAGGGGTGGTTTCTGGGGGGGGGTCCCTGGCCTTCCCCCCCCCGGGCCTGGGCTGTGGTACCAGGCTGGGGGGGGGAAACCTCGTCGTCTCCATTTGCCCTTTCGGTGGGGGGGATCCCCAAAAAGGGGACCCAATATTTATTTTTTAAAACGTG
>JAWVWN010003010.1:0-44236 GCA_037367305.1 Phrynocephalus vlangalii | reverse complement strand
TTTGGATTTTTTGCCCCAATTTTGCATTATTTTACTTTTGGGTTAAAATTAAAAGCATTTGCCATTTCCCCGCCCATTCCCCCAGTCTGGGAGACCCTTTTGGGAGCTCTTCACAATCTTCTCTGGTTTTCACCACCAGAAAAGTTTTTTGTCATCTGCAAATTTGGGCCCAAACCTCACTGTTTATCCCGGTCTCCGGGTTTCATTTTTGAACAGATTAAAAAGCCCCGGGGCCCCAGGACAGAGCCCGGGGGCACACCGCTTTTCACTTCTCCCCAATTGTAAAAATTTCCCCCATTGACACCTACTTTTTGTTTCCGGGATCTAAAACCAGTTCTCAATTTTTTAAGAGGACCTGTCCTCTTATCCCCTGACTGTGCAGTTTTCTCAGCAGCTTTTGGTGAGGGACTGTGTCAAAAGCCTTTTGAAAATCCAGATAGATATACCCACCGGTTCACCCAAATCCTGTGCCTGTTGACGTTTTCAACAAATTCTAAAAGGTTTGACGGGCCCAAAATTTCCCCTTTTCAGAAGCCAGGGTGATTTTCTCTCAGCAAGGTTTGTTCTTTTATGTGTTTTAAGATTTTCTCTTGGATGAGGCTTTAAACCATCTTCCCTGGGACAGATGTAAGGCTAACGGGCCCTTTGTAGTTTCCTGGGTCCCCCCCCCTTTCCCTTTTTTTAAAAATTGGGTTTGTGACATCCGCCATCCTCCAGTCCCCCCGGCCCACTGGGGCCGTTTTAAGAGACAAGTTGCTTTATAACCTTTTTAAGAGATCTGAAATTTTTCATTTCTATTTCCCCTAATAACCCTTGGGTGGATCCCCCATCTGGGCCTGGTGACTTTTTAAATTTCCTAAATTTTTATGATTAGTCCTAAAACCTCCTCTTTTTTTAACCGGGTTTTTTTTTTTAATTCTTTAGTCAAGAGGGGGGCTCAGGCAGCGGAATCCGTAAAGGTCCTCTGCCGTAAAGGGACAGACGAAAAGGGAAGTCATTAAATTTTTCTCTGAAAATGTCCAATTTCCCCCTTAACCCCCCCTTTTCCTTTTCCCACCATCCAGAGGGCCAACTAGTTCTTGGCCGGTTTTCTACTTTAAAATATTTAAAGAAGCTTTTATTATTACCCTTTATATTGTAGCCATGTGTTCCTCAAAATCTTTTTTGCCTCCCTTATCAAACTTCTTACATTTTTTTGCCAGAGTTTGTGTTCCTTTTTTTTTTCCTCATTTGGGGAGGATTTCCATTTACAGAAAGACCTCTCCTTGGCTTTGAGCCTCTTAACTCCCCCTCATTAACCATGCTGGTGTCCTCTTGGACTTAAATTTTAGCTCTTCTTTCTTTGTGGTATGCACTTGTGCTGGGCCTCTATTTTTTGTTGTTTTAAAAAAAGGCTCCATGCACTCTGAAGAGTTGGATTCTTTTTTAACCTTCCCCCTTTAAATTTTCTCCCAAATAGTTTCCTCATCTGAGGGAAGTTTGCCCCTTTGAAAATCAAGGGTTTTTTTTGTCTGATTTGGTTGGGCAATCTTCCCCCCGACATGCATGGCAAGGGGAAAATTTCAGCATGGTCCCTGTTCCCCCGAGGGGGTCAGTGACTTCACATCCCCCGGGCCAGGTCCTGAGTATTTTACACAGTATTAGATCCAGAGTTGCCTGTTTTTCGGGTGGGCTCCATGACAAATTGCTCTAAGGCACAGGGCCTTCAGCAAGGCGAGAAACCCCCGTTTCTCTTTCTTGCCCAGAGGCTCGCATTGGCCCATCAATGTGGGGGGTAATTGAAGTCCCCATGTTACTATTTCCCATTCCCCTTAGCCACCTCCATGATTTCTTTCCTCATTTAAGGTCCCCCTCAAGTTTTTGATTTGGTGGAAAGATAGAATACTCCAACTATCACATCACTCCGGGGGGCCTGGGGAGTTTAACCCACCCGTGATTCTATGGTGGAGTCAGACCCTCTGTCCATCTCCATTTGCTGGATTTTACCTTTTTGACATAGAGGGCCCACTCCTCCCCCAACCCGCCCCTCTCTATCCCTTCTTAGTTTTTATAGCCGGGGATTGCTTTTCCCCATGGTTTCCACATTCCACCAGGTTTCCGTTTGGTATTTACTATGTTATCCCTGCTCCCAAAAATGTTCAAGTTCCCCCATCTTTGTACGACACTAACTGGCTGCCATGAGAGTTATAGGTGGATGAGCTGTGGAAAGTGAGGATTTGACCTTTCCCCCTCCAAAAAATGCAATGCTGCAAACTTTTAAAAACCCCCTTTTAAAGAACTCATATGCATGGCACTTTTTTATAACACTAATATTATCAGTGTTGCATCCTAACCCCTTCTGACTATCCTTTAAAACAATAATCAAACTTTGTTTATTTAAAACCAGGGGAATGTGAGTCTGTACAGTCTGATAGCTCAAAAGTTTAGTCATTGGCGTGGAATGAAAGCTTGGATTTTGATTCCCCACTATGCATTCAAGAAAGTCAGCCTGCGGGCCCTTGGACAAGCTGCACAATCCCAGGGGTGCCCCTCATAGAAGAGAAAGAAAACCCACGCCCCAGTTACTCTCTAGGGAAAACCTTGAAAAGGGCCTCCTAAGTCAAAAAATATTTGGTTGCACATGGCTATTGACCTGACAGCACTTGAATTGTGGTGTTTTTGGAAGAGGGACGAACTGGTTTGGGACCCGGGGTTCACGTCACTGCTCAGCCATGGAAACTCCTAGGGGTTCTCATTTACCTTGAAAGCCCCATTAGGGACATTAGGTAGGTTTCCCAAACCTGAAGGAAAAGGACACAACAGACTTACAGAAGCATTTGCAGGTGTTAACCCAAAGTTGGCAGAACTTTTTAGCCCACTCACAGTTATGGATACACATATCTAAATGTTGAATTTCTTTTCAGCCCCAGAATGAGCGCAAGTGGTCCTTTACAGTATCTCAATCAATACTCAACAGATAAATTTTTGCATAATTTATTTATTTATTTATTTATTATTTACGTTGTATACCGCCCCTTCCCCAATGGGGACTCTGGGCGGTTCACAATATCAATATTAAAACAGCAAATTCATTTACAAAAAACAAACAACAATAATAAAACAACAATAACCAAAGTAATTTGGCGGGATGGTAGTATTGAACAATATTAAAAAAAAAAAAAAAAAAAAAACAGAAATGGGGCCTTAGAAATGCCCTAAGCTTTCGGAAGAGGAGGTTTTAAGATTCCTTTAAAAGCTTCCGGATGGAGCCAGCGTAGATCATAGGGAAGTTTATTTCCAAATGGACGGAGCCCCAACCGGAAACCCGCCCCCGAGTCCCGCCCTTGGGCATCCCCCGGTGTGACTGTCCCCAGTGATAAGGCCACCGAGGTCGGGTGGGTCGGGCCAGATCTAATTGTCGGGAGGACGCTCCGTCAAAAATGCCCGGGGGCCCAAACCATGGAGGGTTTTGTAAACCAAAACCAAAACCTTGAATTTTTGGGGGCAACGGGTAACCAGTGTGGCGAGCCCGGTAGGGGTGGCGCGGTCTAGGAGCGCACCAACCACCAGTTGGGCCCCCGTATTCTGGACCCCCTGAATCGCCGAACAAGGTTCAAGGGGGGCCCCCTGTAGAGAGCGTTGCAGTAATCCAGCCTCGACAGACCAGTGCCCGTACCACAGTCCCCAAGGAGCCCTCACGAGGTAGGGGAATCTGGGCGATAAGCCTAAGATGGTAAAGGCCGACCTGACCACGGCGACACCTGGGTTCCAGGGTCAGTCCGGGGCCAGGACGACGCCCAGATTCCTCACTCTTTGCGCCAGCTGGAGGGGGACCCATCCCGATGGGAAGAGGGCCGCAGTACCCCCCGACAAGCCCCCCCAAGAAATAACCCCCCGGTTTACCTGGGTTGAGCCCCGAGCCCCGTGGGACCTGGTCCAGTCCAGTACCCCAGCCAAGCAACGATCAAGGGTCCCGACGGCCTCCCCGCACCCGGGGGAAAAGGGAATAGAGCTGCGTGTCATCAGCGTACTGATGGCAGAGACTCCCTAATCCGGATGATCTCGGCCAGCGGCTTCATTAGATGTTAAAGAGCATCGGGGGAGCGAGACCCCTGAGGCACCCACAAGAAGTGTCCGGGAGCCCAAACTCCCCCCTAAGCTCACTCGCTGGGTGCGGCCCCCAAGGAAGGACCCAAGCCAGGCCCAAAACCTGGCCTCCAATCCCCACCTCAGAGAGCCCTCCAGCCAGGATACCGTGGTCGACGGTATCGAAAGCCGCTGACAGGTCGAGAAGGACCAGCGGGGTGAGAAAAACCCCTGTCAGCCCTTTTAAAATTTTGGCTTTCTTCTGATAGGGAAAAAGAGAGATTCACATAGCTAGCAGAGTTATCTGGTACCAGACAGTTTGAAGTAGGGATGTGAAAATGTTTTTTAAAAGATACTGAACCAAATCAGCTCAATGTGGACAGTCTGTAATAAATACAAATCTGGTCTATCCTAGAATCATAAAATTTAAGAGGCCTGCCGGGCCCAAACCGGCCTTTGAACTTCCGTTTGGGTCCTGGGCCCCCAACCCGGGAAAATTTTGAGCTCAACCACAAATTTAAAAATGCCCATCCTCCCCCCGGGACCTGAGCGGGAATTCAAAGGCCATTTGGGCCGGGGGGGTCCTTTTAAGTCCCCCCCCCACCCTCCGGAGGGGGGTTTTGGTGTGGCAGTAGAACAAGGAAGGGGCTGGATGGCATGGCATGAAGGGTGAGGGCGCCAGCCTGGTCATACCAATGAGGACTTCACCCTATCACAGCCATGAAGATGATTTTAAATTTTGTTCTGTCTTCGGGGGAATTAGCTTTTCCCACTCAACATTTTTATGCTCCCCGCCAACTGTTAAAAAAAAATTTTGAAGAGCACTGGACCTAGAATGCAGCCTTGGGATACCCACTTATTACCTCCTCCACTTAGAGAAGAACCCATTCATCGTCTGTATAGGAGGGGCACGACTTAGCGGTATTCCCGTTTCCGTTTCCGTTACTCGTACCCTTACTCTCCGAAACGGTAAGGGGAAATTTACTCCCCCAAATTCGAGTCGAACTGACGAACGAACAATTTGGTCTATTTGTCGTGCTCGTTATTTGCACGCGGCGATCGCGCAATGCCAAGGGGCACAGAAAAAAATTTTTTAAAAAATTTAAAAAAAAAACCCCGATTCCGGTCCAAAATGGCGACCGCAATATTTTTTTTGAAATCTTGCCCCAAAACCCCACCAAAGCAACAGAAACATGCAAAGTTCCCTATTTTAAATGCTTGTTTTTTTACAGTGCAGCAGTGGGTTTGTATTGCCAAAATACGTCCCCCGTTGATTTTTTTTATTTTTTTTTTAAATTTATTTTTTACACCTGCGCAACGATGGGCGGCCAGGGGAGGGGGACCATGAAATTTTTGGGGGCCCTTCCCCCAAATCGCATGGACTTTTGACTGACACTTCTGGATGTGCCAGGGGGCTAAAAACCCGAGGCAGTTCCAGTCCGTCACGTCGGGGTTTGGGATCTTGGGAGGGTGTCAGGGCGGGATTGCTGCACTCAGTCAGTTTCGATTTCGCGGTCGCGGTGCGGTCTCGCTGGGCAGGAGGGAATTGAATGATTTTAATTTCGCAAAACATAATAATTTTTTTTATTTCCCTGTGGGGGAAAAGCAAAGCAGTGTTTTTTTCTTTTTTTTTTTCTGCATTTTTTTGGGGAAAAGTTCCGTTTTTTTATTTGCTTATATTTGCTTCAAGGGGGGGGGGATTTGATGGAGCGGTAGGGGATGGGGGGTGCTGGGAATTTTTTTGAAAATATATTATTTTACACACCATTTCCCTTTCTTTTGATCCCAATTTTCCCCCCAAATTCATTTACTTGGCCAAGGTCCTTTTCCCTGCGCTTTTTTGCTGCGTTTCGATTGGGGTTTTGGGAAGAGAATCCAGCAAAACCCACCTACACTTAGCGCTTTTTAAATTTTATTCCATTTATTTTCTATTCTACAGTTTATTTTCAAGTGGCAAGCAACAGCCAAGGTCCCGTACGGGGCTTAGAAGGGGGTTGGGGCTGTGGATTAAAATTTTTTTAAAAATATTTTACAGAGTAAGATGGTAGGGAAGTCCCCTCCCCCCAGGCACTCAAAATTTTTCCAAACACATTTGTTGGGGAACAAGGCAAGGGGACCTTCCCCTTTTAGAAATTTTAAATTTTATTTTACTTTAAAACATAGATATTTTTCCTTTTCCAACACCCATTCATTTTTTGGGAGCAGGCACCAAACAAACATTGGTTGAAGGGCAGGCACCCAGCCCCCCTCTATAGAACTTTTTCTTCAATTTCATCTTTTAAGAATTCATCACTTAGTTACTGGCATTTTTTGTGAAAGTTGGGTGCTGCCGATTTTTCAAACCCCTTGTTTTTAGCTTGGTTTTTGTGCTGTTTTTGTGAGTCAACCTCACTCATTTACTCCCCAGTTTGCCACCATCTACAAACACCAATTAATTTTTGAAGAAGTTACATTTCTTTTTTTACACTTGCCCTGTGCGTCATTGGAAATTGTTTGCCGGGATTGGCAAACCCTTCCCCTATTTCCTTGTTTTTGTGCTGCTGTAACTTGTGAGTCCATCTCATCTTTACTTGCCACCCAGTTACTTACACAATCCAATTAAAAAATGTGAAGAATTTACAGTTCTCCTAATTCAGTTGCCCTGTGGGGGGGCATTGAGAGTTTGGGTGCCGGTTTGGGAAAACCCCCTTGCTCCTTTTTCCCTTGTTTGTTGTTTGCTGTTGTGTATCCACTCACTCATTTACTTGCCACCCAGTCTCAAAAAATCCAATTACAACTGTGAAGAAGTTACAGTTCTCTTTGTTACACTTGCCCTTGTAGTAGGGCATAGAGAGACTTGGGTCCCCGGGATTGGCAAACCCCTTGCCCCTATTTCCTTGTTTGTTGTGCTGCTGTTGTGATCCATCTTACCATTTACTTGCCCCCACAGCCCACATACACAATCCAATTACAACTGTAAAGAAGTTACAGTTCTTTTTGTTCACTTCCCTGTGCAGGGCATTGAGAGACTTGGGTCCCGGGATTGGCAAACCCCTTGCTCCTTTTTCCCTTTGTTTGTTTGCTGCTGTTGTGAGCCCATCCATCATTACTCCACCACAGCTACATACACAACCCAATTACAACTGTAAGAATTACAGTTTTTTTGTTACACTTCCCTTGCAGGGCATTGAAGACTTGGGTGCCGGATAGGAAAACCCCTTGCCCTTTACCTGTTTGTTGTCTGCTGTTGTGGCCCATCTCACTCTTTTACTTGCCACCACGTCTACTACCAATCCAATTACAACTGTGAAAAAATTTACGTTTCCTCCTAATTACCTTGCCCTGTTGGGGCATAAGAAACTTGTTTGCCGGGTTTGGGAAACCCCCCTGCTCCTATTTTTTGTTTGTTTTTTCTGTAACTTGTGGTCCATCCATCTTTATTCCCACCACAGTCTACAACACAATCCAATTACAATGTGAAGAAGTTACAGTTCCCTAATTTACATTTGCCTGTCGGGGCATTGAGAGACTTTTTTGCCAGGTTTGGGCAAACCCCTAGCTCCTATTTCCCTTTGTTTGTTGTGTTGCTGTTGGTGAGTCCATCCACTATTTATTGCCAGTTCCTTGGGTTTTTTCTTTACTATCACATATACATTCCCGGGCCTGACCCCACAAGAAGTGAGAAAAATGAAGAGGGGTCGCACGCTAGAGGGCGGGGGAGGGGGACCCCTACTAAGAAAAATAGGGCATGTTTCTGAGGAAGGGACAGGAATAGTGCAGAAAGGATACTGGTGCAACCCCTCCCCGAGTGCAAGCCAGGGCACAAGCAGAAAGTGCCATCGCTGTCACCGAGGAAGCATGGATGAGGCTCCAAATCCCATTTTCGTTCCCTGACAGCCCCACCCTTGATCAAAGAAGAAAAGGGGGCTCTGATTTTGAAATGGCATCAAAATCAGAATGGGGCTCCTTGTATCTAAACTGCCAGATTCTAGGACCTGTTGGGGGGGGAAGACTTAAGTCAGGCTCCGGGCAGTGAGGAAGGAGCAGCCCCTTTTCCACCCAGAGTACCACCAGTGAGAGCAGTAGTACTAGTCTATTTTCCCGGCAGGGCAGAGGCCACCCCACACCACAGCACGGCACGCAGGCAATAACGAGGGGGGGTTACTTTTTGTAAGC
Organism: Phrynocephalus vlangalii; assembly: GCA_037367305.1. Lineage (NCBI taxonomy): Eukaryota > Metazoa > Chordata > Lepidosauria > Squamata > Agamidae > Phrynocephalus > Phrynocephalus vlangalii. The sequence continues at coordinate 36,016 of JAWVWN010003010.1, read as the reverse complement.
CAGAGGGGGTTCTGGGAGCATTTTGGAACAGCCCCCCAAGACCAAGGATGGGGGTGTGAAGATATGGGGGTGGTCTTGCCCGGGGGGAAAGACCCCAAACACCTCTCCTCAAGTGGGTTTTCCAGCCATCTGATGAGGAAGCACCCGGGACTCTGCCTGGAACCCTGTCAGGCCCCTTTCTTTCAGGGGGGAAGAGAGGGGGAAAAAGGGTTAGAGAAAGAAAAAAAACAGCTCCGTAGTGAGATGGGAAGAGGGGCCCCTCTGCAGGAATGGGGCTGTTGGGTGGGACTTTTGTACCCGCGAAATAGGGCCAAAGCACGGGACCACCACTCGATGGTGGGTGAAATGGTGGCCCTGAACGGGTTCCCCTTCCTTTTGGAGTCATCAACTTCAGATAAGCACGTGGCACCATGGTACGAGACTCCTCCCGGCGTCCTTCACAGGGGGTTTTCCCCCCCTTTATGAGTCTGTCAGGGACAGAAACCGGGCCCCGCGCAGGCGGGCCCGAGGAGGGAAAATCCACTTCACTTCCCACCTCTGGGGGTGGGCACCACAGATACCTCTCCTGAGGGTCATTGTGGCAACCCAAGAAGTCCCCGGGGCCCCGGGCAGCCCATACAGCTGCAGGGGGGGGCACAAGGCAGCACCCCAAGAGGGTATGGGGGTGCTTTTTCCAGGCCCCAAAGCATGGAGGACAACGCCACGGGATCAAAATTGCTGACTTCTCAAGACAGCAAGCGAGAGTGGGGATTGGGGACAAGGGGGCAGGTCAATCGTGAGTCGGGTTTCAGACGCGGGCCTAACATGACCAACGCGGTTCTTGGGGGAGGGTTCCAGGGCTCGGTGCGCAGCCACAAAATGCATCTAGTGGTGGGCGATGCCATTGGCCTGGGTGCACCAAAGGGCCCTGGAGGAGGGGGCCCGGGAGACCAGGGCCTTGCTGGACAAATGTCGGAAGATCGTGGGGGCCTTCGCTGCGCGTCAAGGCAGCCAGGATGATGCGTGAGAGGCAGGCGGAACGGGGGGACCGGAGCACGTCCTTCCAGGACGTGATCACCCGGTGGAATCCACCCCCGAAATGGTCAAGCGTCTTGAAGAGAAGGAAGTGGGGGAATAATCATGTCAACTACCCCCGTCCTGTGAGGGGGGGAATTGGACCCTTTGGGGCTACCGAGTGGCTCGCCCTCTCCCAGATGGCGGGGATCCTGAAACCTTTTGGGAGACCCCCCACGTCCCCAGCAGCTACAACCCAGGGCCCGGGGCCCGTTCTCCCCCCCCGGTCAATGCCCTTGCCAACGCCTGAAACATATCCGGGAAGAAGGCAATCTTCTCCCTAAGAGCAGGGCTTTGGGCATACAGGCGTTGACCGGCGTGGATACCCGCCTTGGCCCACTAAAAGGGGAAAATGTGTACCAATGCCTCCCTGTGCGACCCTCGTGTCAAGGGCCATTGTCTAAGGATACCATTCTAACATTAGGGCCCGACTTGGTGATTCCGGGGTTGGAATGGTCCATTTGTTGGTGGCAGGGGACGGGTTTGGCTTTGGGCCCGGGTTTAGTGCCCCCCGAAACCCCGCACAATCCCTGCCAGAGCTCACCGGTTATCCCCGCAGCTCTGTTGAGACCCCCCCCCTTTGGTGGTGGGAGATCTCAACAAAATGCTGGGGGTGACCTGTCGGTGCTGCTCTGGATTTCATAGTCCATGACCTCCATGAATCTTCCCAGCATTTTTTATGCCCCCCCCACAGTTGGACACACCCGGATCTGGTATTTTCCTCCACGTTGAGGATTCGTGTCGAGGGTGGGGGACATTGTTCCCACCCCCGTGTCAGGGTCAGACCATTACTACTGCCCTTCTCTGTATCAATCGCCCCCCCAACCCCCGCGGGGCCCTTTCGGCCAAAACTGTTTGGGCCCCCCCCCAAAACCCCTTTAACCCTGATCGGTTTCGTGAAGTCCTCGGAGGGCCCCCTGGCGACTGGCGGACGATCTGGTCGACTCCAGGTAGCCCTAGGGGTTTGATGAAACATGGGCTGTCGACCAGATCGCCCCTGGGCGCCTCACCCGCTGCCGAGCTCGTCCCTCACCGTGGTTCACGGGGGAGTTCGGCGATGAAGCAAGAACGGAAGAGCTGGAACCATTTGGAGAAAAACCCGGGACGCGATTAAGAAGGTGCCGTATCGCACAGTCCAGGCACTTGTTCTGCGATCGGGTGGCCAGAAGATTTTACAACCCCCTGAGAATTAGTGAGGCCTCAAACCCGTCAAGCAGATTATTCCGTGTGGTTCGTGACCTCACAAATCCTGGACGTCCACCCTCCTCCTACTGATTTCAGTAGTGGCACTTTGAGCCTTTTTTCGATCAAAAATTGAGGCCATCCGTCCCGGGTTTTCGAACCCTTTTTGCTCTCCCCCATCTGGGCACCCCCAGCGGGCTTCCCCCCTCGTCTCCTCGCATGGTTGGTTTGGGCCTGTCACCTCACTTAAACCTCCAGGGCTTTTGCCCACTGCGGCCCGCGTCCACCCCCTTCGACCCTTCCCCATCATGGTTATAAAGCCGCTGGGGGGGAACATATCAGGTGGGCATCTATCATCGCCACAGCCTCCTTCAGGAAGGGGATCTTTCCCTTTTGCCTGAAGGAGACTGTGGGAAAGCCCATTTGAAAAAACCCCAAACTAGTCGGGCGATTTTTCCCAAATATCGCCCGATTGCTAATTTCCCTTTTTGGGCAAGGTAAACGGAGGTGGCCCGTCCGGGTTCAAACCCATCTGGAGGGTGAGCATACCAGTCCATTCCCGTCTGGGTTCAGGGGCCCGGTCGGGGGGGCCGAGCAGTCTTGGTCGCTCTGCATATGACCCCCTCCGGGGGGGCCCACAGGGGTGTTCCTCCTTGTTGGTCCTCCGGACTTGCAGCGGCCTTGATACCTCGACCACGGTATCCTGCGGACCGGCTCTCCGAGGCTGGGATAGGGGGACGTTCACAGTTGGTTCGATCCTTCCCCGGGACCGCCCCAGCAGGGGCAGCATGGGGGCGAGTTGTCGGGCCCCCTTGGGCACTCCCTTGGGGTTTCCCCAGGGGTCTCCTCTCTCCCATGCTGTTAACATTTTCATCAGGCCCCTGGGAGAGGTCATTTGGGCAGGAGTCTGTGTCATCAGTACGCTGATGAACCCAGCTCTATGTTCCTTTTCCCCCGCGCAGTGAGCGTCCGGACCCTTGATCGGGGTTGGGCGCAGTCATGGAGTGGACCCGGGCTAAAGGCTCAAAATCAACCCGAAAAACCGAGGGTTTGTTCTTTGGGGGTACCCCATCCAGCTACGCTGGCCCGTTTCCACCTTAGAGGGCGTTTTTCCCCCAGGCCATCGGATCTTCCGGAAATTTGGGGGAGTCCTGGACCCTGCCTACCATGGAGGCCCCGGGTCCGCTGTGTCCAGGGGTGCCTTTTTCCATTTCGTGAAAGCCCAGATCGTCCCTATGGATGGGGACTCCCTTAAACGTGGTCCAGGGGGGGGGGTGATCTCGAGACGGACTATTGCAACGGCCCCCTACATGGGGTTGCCCCTTTATCTCATTTCGGCGCCTGCAGCGGGTCCAAAATGTGCGGCCAGACTGGGGGGGGTGCGTCGGTTCGGCACATCCCCCCCATTTGGCCCCCCTGCATTGGCTACCCGGCAGCCCGAATCAAATTTAAGGCCTGATTTTGATTTTCAAAAAACCCCCATGGCTAGGCCTGGGTACCTAACAAGCGGATCGACCAGCGGTAACCTCGGCCCGCCCAAATAGGTTCGCGGGGGCACATGCTGGCCCTGGCCACGCCCAGGGAGGTCGGCGAACCCCCACTCGTTCCCAGCCCTTCTCTGTGGCTGGCCCGACGCTTTTGGGAAACCCTCTACCAGCAGAATGCGCCTAGCAAGTCCCTGCCCGCCTTCCGGAAATGGGAAAAACCCCGCTTTTCCGGGGGGCGTTTGGTTGATTTTTTTTCCCACCGCCATCGCCATTGCCATATCCTGCATCTGTTGCTTTTATTTGTTTACTTTATTAGTCATTTAATTTGTTGTTCTTTTAATAGTTGTAAACCGCCCGGAGTTCCCCACCAGGAAGACGGGGGGTATATAAGTCCCATACTAAATAAATAAATAAAAAATAAGGGTTCCCTGGCGGGCCCGCACTGCCGAAGAAATCCGGAAGACGGAGCTATGCCTCAAGTCAGGGGTCCTTTCCGATGAGGGCCAGGCGTTTCAGAGGGCCACGGGGCCCCGAGCGATGCTGAGGGGGAGTCCTCGCAAGGATCCACACCCCCTGTACTCCAGGAGCGTTCATCCAAGACCGGTTCCGTTCCAGCAGCCAACTCCTGGCCCCTGCCCTAGCCATGGGAGTTTCCTCCTCATGGGGGCAAGGGGGTAGAAGTACAGACCCCCCCTCAGACCATGGTGAAGGAGTACATGGGACCCACTGCACTACGGGGCCAAAAAAGGCAGACCTCTCCCGCCTTTAAACCTGGCTTTACCTCTTGTCTATCCCACCCCCATTGTCCAGAGTGACTGTCTTCCCCCAAAGGGAGATGTCCTGGGGCCGGCCGCGGTCCCCCGGGACCCAGAGGTGGAAAGGTTCCCTTTCATCCCTTAAAACCTTTCCACCGGGGGTTACCCCAACACCCCAAAACTAATTTTTGCTCCTGAAAACCTAACCTCCTGCCTCAATCCTCCATGCCCCCTGCAACCTGCCTGCCCCCCCCCTTGGCCCCACGAGCCTCCTCCTCCTGCCTTGGCCCTTTTACTACCTCCGACCCATGCCAAATTCCCTGAAAACCCCGCTTGACTGCCTCCCTGCCTGCCTGCCTACCTGTATTCCCCTCTCACACACAAATTGAATTATTATTATGGCCCAATTTTTTGCCCGGCCCCCCAAAAAGGGGAAAATTGGGAAAGGGTCTGCCCTGTTTTGGGCCCAAATTTTCCCCCTTTTTGCCATGGCGGGTTAAGGAGACCCTAATCCCTCCTTCCGGGGTGCTTCACACCGTTCCCTTTTGGGCCCAAATTCGGCTAACAAAGGGGTGGGAAGCACTTTAAAACAACCTACCTCAAAGACTAAATCGGGGCAACTCCCCCCCTTTACACCTTAAAGAAATAGACCCACCCAGTTCTCCTGCTTCCACTCTGTCTCCTTGGGTTCCCAAAACCCGTCCCCTGGGGGGGAATAGAAACTCCCTGCCAAGGGGGAAACAATCCCCCTACGGGCCACTTTGGCTTAGTCCCTTTCCCCAATCCCTACCTTTGGGAGGTGGTACCTCTAAGCATGGCCTAGGCTACACACACATACCGGAAGCCAGACTAAAATGTTTCCCTCCTGCCCCCCTCTGCCAACCTGCCTGCCTTCAACTCCACCACCCCGGGCTTTGGCCTTGCCTTCAATTTGTTCTCTTTCCCAACCTCCTCCTCTCCCCTTTCGGGCCCCCCAGCCCATTTTGTTTTCGGGGCGGGTCTGTAACCACAAAAGAAGGGCTGGGGAAAGGGAAAGACAGGAGCTCCGCTTCTATGGAAAACGGGCCCTCTCTGCGGGAATTTCCGCTGTGGGATTTTTGCCCCTCCAAAAACCGCTAATTTTCACTCGGGACTGCAAGGCCCGGGAAAAGGGGGGGAAAACAAAACCCCCAAATTTGGTTCTTTTGGATACTCTGAAACACTGATGTTTTTAGTTTTGAAATTTCACACAGACCTAGCTCTGCCCCTTTTCCGCCATTTTTCCCCACGGGCTGCCGCTTGGCTCACAAAAAAAGGGGAAAACTCCTTTTTGTGTTTCGTACCCTTTCCCAAAATCCCCTGTGTGGATCTTGGGCTTGCTGTTGACTCATTTTTGGCACACTCATCTTAAACATTTTATAACCCTTTCTGCCCTAACCCCGGGAACAAAGGCTCCCGGGACAAAAAATTACGGGTTGAAAATCGGGTTGTGATTGATGTTTATGATTATTAGGGAAACCCACTCTTCAAACAGCGGGTTGGTGGCTTGGGGTTGGGGTTGGGGGGATTTTAGGCCTCCCTACTCGTCCCGGGTGCACCACACTGTTTTCTCACAAAAGGGTTTGGATTGGGGGGGTACTGGGCTACCACAGTTTTTGCACAAAATGGGTTTGTTTTTTAGAAATAGAAAACCTTTTCAGGGGGAATTTTCCGGGCTTCTCTTGGAGTTGGGGAACCCCTGTGATTAAACAACAAGGGGCAGGGAAGATGGAATCCCGGGGCACGGAAATTAGGACAGTCTACCACCAAAAGTTTTAAAAAAGTCAGAAAGTTTGGGCTTGTTTGTCCTTTTGGAAGCCTTTTTGGGGAAAAACTCAGACTCACTCTACCTCTGTTTCTTCTCCCCCTGCCTGTCCTCCCCCCATTTCCCGGGTTTAAAAAGGGGGCCTTCCAGCCGCTTCCCCTTTAAAAACTTGGTCCAGTTAGTCTTCAAGTTCACCCTGTCCCACGGCCCTCCCTTGCCCTTTCAGCAACCACCGCGCCCGCCTCTTGGGGGAAAACCACTTAAAACCAAAACTGTAACATCATTCACTCACCAACTATTTTGTTTAAAGAACGGGTGGACTCTGCATCCCACAGGGGGGGGGGTTTTCTTCACGCAGTCTAGGGGGGGAAAACCTTGGCTGAGGGAGGGGCATTGGGTTTCTCCTTAAACCCCCCTCTAGCCCGGGCCTTCTGGCCTCCCCTACCCTTCACTCGGGGTTGCCACACTGTGCCCACAGAGAAGGCATTGTGCTTGTGTGCTAGAAAACACCTTTGGGGGGGCCCGTGATTAGGAGAACCATGCGAAACACCCTTGGACTCTCCGGGGACAGTGACGGGACTCTCAGGAAAGGCCGCTTTGGGGGAGTTTTTGTCAGCCCCCGGGACCCCCAAATTTAGTCTTCAGGGGGCGCCTTTCCCAAATACACGGGTGGCTCCAAAGAAGGAAAACTTACTCCCGGGTTTTTGGGGGCCCTCTGCACCTTTAAAAATTTGGGCCCAGTTTTATCAAAATTAAAAACTTCTCTTAGATTTTGGGGGGAAATGGGGATTCACACGAAGGCATCCAGGGGAAATGCAATGCACTGACTTTTGGCTTTTCTGTAAGGGGGGGACAAGGAACCCCTCCAGGTTTGGGTTTCTTTGGGGGTACCTGACTCAAAACCAGACATTTAGCCTGTGGTTCTCACCTACTGTCTTCCGGGGACTGCAAACTTTTCATTTCACTGAAAGGAACAGGCTTCGGGCCCCCTAATTTTCCCGGGGAAAAGCACACACATTTGTAAAAACCCTCGGGTTTGCGCCTTTTTTCAGAGGGGTCTCAGGCCTCAAGCCCAACCCACCAGGGGACTCTGTTTTTTCCACGGGGCTGCCAACGGGGCTCACAAGAAAACCGGGTTGGGCGTACATAACAGTTTGTCAAAGGGTGCACCCCGGCCCCTTTTTGGGGGAAAGGGATACTTGATCACTGACTGTGATCTGTAGGGAAGGGGACTGGGGTTCCTTTTGCTGAAACCCCAAAGGGGCTCACGAAAAAGGGGTTTTTTCCCTGGCGTCCTCCTCAGCCTTTTCAGCTACCTGGGGAGCTGGACTTCCTGGCAATGACCCTCCCCTAGGGGGCCCTGGGGCCTCAACTCGGGCTATGTGGCCTCCTCCACCACTCTTTCCTCTTGATCAAAACACTGTGGCTCACTAAAAAGGGGAAAGATAGTTTTGTCAGCACCACTCCAGTATTTTTCCCCGGACATTTCCAGTTTTGGAGTTTTTGGAGCGGGTTTCCTACAAAGGGGCAGGGAAATATTTGGGGGATTTTCAAATTCACACAACCTACTCTGTCTCCTCCGCCACTTTTTCCACTGGGCTGCCACTGGGCCCTCATAAAAAAGGGGAAAAAATGTACCATTTGCGGGGTGGGGCACCACCATTTATAAAAAAAGAAAAAAGGTTTTTTTCCCCGAAATTTTAAAAAGGGCCTTTTGGGCCCTGTTTTGGGAATTTTTTTTTGTTAGGAGTTTTTTGGGGATTCACAACAAAGGGCCCAGGGTCGTGGATTGCTGGCCCAGCATTCAATTACCCAGCTTGGGGCCCTCCCCACTCTTTCCTCTGGGAGCAAACCTGTGCCTCAAAAGGGAAGGGGAAAAGGGGTTGGGGTCCGGGCCCCCCCAAGTTTTTTTGCAAATTGGCACTTGGCTCTTGGAGTTTTTGGGGGAACCAACGTGTTTCAAAGGGGGCATGGAGTAACCCCGGGGCCGCATTACAATCTCCCCACACCCCGCGGGGACTTGGGGGGGAAGATCAGACTCAAAGGGGCTTCGTCCTTTTTCGGGCAGTGGGGGTAAAAACCCAAAACCCAAAGGTGTTTTGGCCCCCTCCCCATCTTTTTTCTGGGGCAAAGCCGTTTTTTCACACAAAAAGGGGGAATTGTTTCACGTTCGACTAAGCACCCCCAAGACTTAGTCAAAAAGGACATGGGGTTAGGGTGGTGCTTTGCACAGTGTGTGCCAACCAAACTCAATTTGATTGGCCTCCTCCCCATCTTTCCTCCTGCAAGACCCCGGGTTTTTCACACAAAAAGGGGGGGTACGATTTGAAAACTTCGAAATACGTACACACCACCCAAATTTTGTCAAAAGTGTTTTTGGGGTGCATCGCGGGCATGGGGGCCCAAGCCCAAACCCAAAGGGTGTTTGGGGCCTCCCCGCAACTCAGTCCTCTGGGTTCAAACACTGTGCCCCAAAGGGCCAGGGGCATTTAAATTCCTGCCCAGTTTTCAGTCCACCCTTTTTATACTGGGCTGGAAATTTACCTGCCCACTCGGGCTCTGTCTGGGTTGCCTCATACTCTGCCTTTTTCCGGGCCGGAGGGGCCGCCCTTACCGGGCCCCTTATACCTTTGCCCAGAGAAAAGTCCTCCTCCTTGTATACCTAGTGGGCTGGGCTGTGGCTGTAAAACTTAAGTCAGAGCAACCCAGAGCCCTATCCCATTCCCATCCCTATCCTGGCTGTAGCTACTAAGCTAGGTACGTAGCTAACCACCTCAGACTCTAACTGCTAATGTTTTTGTTGACCATGACCAAAAGCAGGGTTGCATTGGCTTTGGCTTTATTGCTTGTCCTTTAAGTGTGTGTGACTTTGACTGTGAATGTGAAGTGAAGGCAGAAGGACCTTGGTGATGGGGGGCCAATTTGAGAGGAGTAGAGTAGTAGACCCCTCATTCAGATTTGGGGAAGAACGGAATGTCTGTTTCTCCTGCTGCCTCTGAGAGAGGTGGAGGGGAGATGGGATGGATTCAAAACCAAACAACAAAAAAGTACAACAAACAGGCACGTCAGCCAGACCAAGTAGGGTGGCTGGCTGGTTCAGCATCAGCAGATTCAGCACAGCAGACCAAGAGGAAAAAAAGAAATGCAAATTTGTTTCTGCCCCACTTTGTTTGCTTAGGATGCACTAGCCTTGTTGTGCAGCAGCAAGTCCATCACCCAGGCAGGTTTAAACTGTATTTCGCCTGCTCATTTGCGAGACCCGCACCCGCGTGCCCGCGCGCCCGCCCGCGCGCTAGCCACTCCCCCTGCCGCTGCCGCTGCCGCCGCCCACGCATGTACCCCCGCGCCACCGCCGCCCGCGCTGCGCCCGCAAGCCGCAAGTCTCGGTCGGACGTCAAAATGCGCGAAATCGCGGCAGTAACGGAAACGAAAAAACGAAAAAATGAACCGACTAATTTTTGCGAATTTTCACGAAAAACGGATACGACCCGAAACGGAACCGGCCCGACTAAAGACAACTCGAAAAAAAAATTTTTCAAGTCGTGCCCATCTCTAGTCTGTAGCCAATTGTGTATTCACTACCACTTGATTTATCCAGCCCACAGCTAGTCAGCTTGTTAATCAGGATATCTTTGTCAAAAGCTTTGCTGGAGTTGAGATATATTATGTCTACAGCATTTCCTCTGTCTACCAGGGAAGTTACTTGATCAAAAAATGAGATCAGGTTAGTCTGGCAGAATTTATTCTTGACAAAATCCATGTTAGCTTTAGTTATTATTTGTTTTCTAGGTGTTTGCAAAGTGACTGATTATTAATCTATTCCAGGGTTTTTTCCTGGGTTGGTGTTAGGCTCACTGGCCTTTAGTTCCCACCTTCCCCCTTTTTAGCCATTCTTGAAGACAGAAACAATATTAGTCTTTCTCCGTCATCTGGCACCTCTCTCATTTCTCATAATTTCAAGAAATAATGGACAGTGATTCTGTGAGCTCTTTAGCAATTCTTTCAGTACTGCATAGTCAGTTATCTACCCTGGAGATTTGAAACATTTCAAGGTGTAAAATATGTCTCTAAAATGTTATAGCTGTATAATATAAGTAACAGGCTGAAGACGAGTTATGATCAAGGGAGGAGGGGAGGAGAACTTGGCTCTTCAGCAGCTCCAGTTTGCAGTCCTAATGGTTACTTTCACGTCCACTCTTGTCCCGGGAGGAATTCATTGTGTGTTGATGTTTGGTTGCAGTCATGTGGTCTTCTTGCGGTTCTGTCCCTGTTCCCGTGTACGCATGGGTGTGATTGATGATACTGGCATGACTGTTTCCGCACGTCCTCGTTCTGTGATGAGATGTGAAATTCCATGCCTTTGTTCTCTGTTGTTTTTTCTGGCCCAACCTTCCGTTTTTCGATGTTTCAATCTCCAAAGCCTTGCCTTCAATGCGTTACAGACCTGCGTTTGAGGCATTTGTCTTTTAAATCTCTCTGCACTGCCTTGCTGACTCCATAGGGAATGGCACGTCACACTCCTGCCACTAGATGGAGAATGCACACTGTGTGATGAGCCTTACTTCACGGACACTCATATCGAACGAGAAGAGAGATGAGGAGATTCCTGAGGTCGGGGAGGGGAATCTCTCATCCCAATTAGATCACAGTTCAGGGGGCAGGTTTGGATGAACTCCCCTCGTCCCGCAATGGACGTGCAATTAGATTTCTTCGTACCGGTCCCCAGCGGGACCGCAAACAGCGATGAGATGGACGTGAAGTATCTCTCCTAGACAAATATCTCATCCCACATTTCAATCACAGAGCTTGTAAAGAGAGAGAGTGTGATGTTACTGAACTTACATATTCAAATATCTCAGCTCTGTTTGGTGCTGCCCCCGCCCCCCATGCTCTCTTTCCTGTAGCTTTCAGGAGCACATAATAGAAAAGATACAGGGAGTATTGGGTGCTCAAACTCATTTTGTCTGAGCCTCTGCTCTTTCCCCTACAAAGCTTTCATGTTCTTAATTTAAATGGCTTAGCTTAATTCTCTTTATGCTTTTTGTTAACTCTTTACAACTTACCCTAATTCTCTTGTTGCCTTTTTCTTAATTTTCTTTCATACTAATTTGTTTCTTTTTTGTTAATGTATTAATGATAATTATCCATAACCTCCCTCACCCCATAATACACAGTGATGCTGTTAAATTAAAGCACTTTCCTGAAATGGAAAAATAGTCTATAATCTTGTACGGATATAAAAACTCACCAAACAAACATTGCAGTGTTCTATGATAATTTTCAGTGCTTTCTTTAGCACATGGCTCCTATTTCTTGTTTACATGAACCCCAGTGGAAATTATAGTTCCTCTGTACGCCCATGTAGATTTATAGACAAATAATTTCAGATTTTATTTGTGTATTTTTCTCTGCTTTGATGCCATTAAAGTTTATGGAATGAAATGGACATATAATTTCAATTGTTTTATCTTGTAAATTTAGTTATTGCCATGCAGGAACCCCTATCAAAGCACCCCGGACCAATGGCCATCCAGCCTCTGCTTAAAAAACCTCCACAGAAGGAGACTCCACCACCCTCCTTTGTTGCAGCATCTTCCACTGCCAAACAGCTCTAACTGCCATGAAGTTCTTCTTGATGTTCAAATGGAATCTCATTTCCTATAGTTTGAGACCATTGCCCCGAGTCCTAATCTCTGAAGCCATGGAAAACAAACCTGTTCCCTCTTCAATATGTCATCCATTCAAATATTTAAACATAGCTATCATATCCCCCCCTCAGCCTTCTTTTTGAAAGGCTAAATACCCCCAGTTTCCTAAGCCGCTCTTCGTAAGACATTTCTTCCAGACCTTTAACCATCCTGGTCGCCCTCCTCTGGACCCGCTCGAAGTTGTCAACATCCTTTCTGAATTGAGGGGCACAGTACTCCAGGTGGGGTCTGACCAGAGCAGAACAGAGTGGTACTATCACTTCCCTTTATCTAGACACTATGCTTTTGTTGATGAACCAAAAATCGCATTGGCTTTCCTGGCCGCTGCATCACACTGGGGGCTCATGTTCAATTTGTGGTCTAAAGACCCCCAACCCTTTCACAGGTACTATTCTCCAGCCGTATCCCCCATCCTATTTCTGTGCAATTCATTTTTTTTTCCTAGTGTAGCACCCTATTTTTCCTCTTTTTTAACCCTTTCCGTTAACTTTGGCCCAGCACTCTAATCTGTCAAGGCCCTTTTGGTTTTTTACCCTATCCTCTGGGGGAATTAGAAACCCTTTTTTCCAATTTGGTATCATCTGAAAATTTTAAATTTAGCTTTTACTTCTATTCCTTCCCCCAAAGTCTTTTAATAAAAATATTGAACAGCCCCTGGGCCCGGAATAAAACCCCGGGGGGACCCCATGGTACGTTTCCCCAAAGCTGAAAAAAGGGCCATTTATGATTCCCCTTTTGGGGTTTGCAATCAGTCAACCAATTTACAAATCCCCCTAACAGTAGCACTATCTTTTCCCTAATTCTTTTTTCCCCAAATTAACCAGAATTTTTGCTGTTTGTTCCTTTATATTGTGACATCTAATTAAAAAAAATTTTTGTAAAAAGTCCATCTTTTTTAAAACTGCTTTTGCATAAAACCCCAAATTTTAGATTATCAAATGCTTTTGGGGCATCAAAAAAAAGCGGGGGTTTAATTGTTTTTCTGGATGTGCTTCATAATTTTGGTAAAAATTGATAATTATTTGATATTATATCTAAGGTTTTCTTTTGGGGAGAAATCCGTTTTGATCGCCCAAATGGAAAAAATTCATTCCCCATTGATGCTTGTATGTCTTATGTTGTGTGAAGTTCGCCCAAGTTAAAAACCACATGGGGAGTTTTAAAGGGACTATTAGGGTTCCTTTTTTTGGGGTGAATATTAAAAAAGTGGTTTTCCCAGTGCAATACACAGTGAAATATCCATAACTAAAAGGGGATTTGAATCTAGGTCTCCCTGCCCCAGTTTTGACCCCCTTTGTTTTGAAAATTTTTCCCCCATTGACCCCCAAAGGGAAATTGGGGTAAATTTCTCCCAAATTTTATTTTGGGGATACCCCAAAAAACTTGCTTTTATTTCTTTCCTAATTTTCCCAAGGAGAAAGGGGGGGGAAAAAATTTATTTTAAAAATAAAATAAAATAAAATAATTTGGGTGTGGGCAGTTGTTCAGTCTTTGTTTTGTGGTGGAAAGTACAGCCCTATCCTTCCCCCACAAACACCTATGGTTTGGGACCCCATCAAAAGTTAGAAGATGCCAAAGGTTCTTCCATGTCAGCTATAACATTCTTTAATTTTCAAATATTCATACAGTGAAATATAAATATAGGGGTTTTGGAGCCCCTGCTATGGTGGTTCTTCAGTCCATGTTGCCCTGACATGTTTTTTTTTATTTATTTATTTATTTGTTTTTTTTATTTATTTTTTTTATTTCCTCCTTCCTTTGGAAAAAAAGGGGCCCCAAAGGGAAATTAAAATAATGAAGGACAATATACGACCCCGTCATTTGGGCATATTAAGTCTTTAAAAACACAAATTTGAAGAGGGGTTTAAATATTAAACGGCCCCAAATATTACTATGAATTCCCGTCTAAGCAATAATGATGTTAATCCATCTTTAAAAGGGCAGCTTGCCTGAAGAGAAAAGGCCTTTGCCCCGCTTCTAGAAATTCAGCAAAGTTGGAGCAGTCCTGGGCCCCCAGTGTGAGAGAGTTTGGGAGCCCAAAAGAAAATGCCCCTTTCTTGGTTTTTCTTATCAAAACACACCCCGTGAAGGGGGTGGGATGGAGAGAAAAGCCTCCCCGATGACCTTAACACCCAAGCCAGCTCATACCACAAGATTTGTTTTTAAAAAAACCCTTTTTTTTATTTTCTACCCTAAACCAAATAAAAAAAAATATGTTGCTTGTTCCTGGGCATGTTACCAATTTTAATCACAATTTCCCCCCCCCAAATTTAGCCCCGTATAATTCATATCTCCTTTCCCAGTTTAAAGGAAATACTTCCATAAATTATTTTCCCTTTCTATTATCCATATTCTTTTTTTACTTACCTCTATTTTTAATACAAAAAATATAGCCTATCTAATTTCAACACTATATTCAAACTCGATGTTTAAATTTTTCCAAAACTAAAAAACTTAGGATACATTTTAGTAAAAATATATACCCTAAATGTCATCCATATTTACCCCATTCTTCAAAAAAGTACCTTTTAGGTATAATTACAAAAGCTACCCCCTTTAAATTTAAATTTAAAATTTTATGGGTTATTATAGAAGAAACTACCTCCTTGGGCTACAGGTTTCAATTTATCATAAAAGTTTTTTCTATAAATTTTAATACCCAAAATTTTTTTTTAAGGGAAACTTTAAAAAGTTAACATTTATTTTTATTTCAGGTTTGTCTTCACGTTTTCCATTTCCCCCTTTCCCTTTTCATGTCAATAAACTAGTAGCTTTAGACAATCAAAAAACAGAAAACAAATTTTATTTTAAATTTATTTTACTAAGCCAGAAATTTCTTTCTGAATTTTCTTTTTCCCCCGACAAACTGGGTTGTTTTTTATCTTGTTTGTGATCTTGATAGTTGGTCTGCTGCTCAAAGCATACCCAAAAAATTTCTCTTTTGTTTTCCTTTTTGAGGGAAAACAGATTTTTATCATGCTTCATGAAATTTGGCATATCCAAAAGATTTATCCCGCACCAAAACTTGTTGTATTTGTTGGCCCGATTAAAAAATTTTTTCGTTTTTGGCTCTTTTCCTGGGTCAAGATAATTTTCAGTTTTTTTCAAAAAATTTATCCAGCACAAATCTTGTTGTAGTTATCTATAGGGCTAAAAACCCCTCTCTGTTTGATTCTGTGTCCCTTTTGGGTTTAAAAAATTTTTTTATTTCAGAGGGTGGTCTTTTTGTTGGGGGATTTTTTTGTAAAGTCTATTTTTTTTTTATAATCCCCATAAGAATTTCATTGGGCGAAATTTTTCTTTTGATAGGTTTCTCAATTCCCTTTTTGTTTTTGTACCCCAAAACAAAGGGGTTAATTTTGCTTGTAGTTGTAGTTTCTGCCACTCAGTTTCCAAAAGGGACGAGGGTAAAAATGTTTAAAAGGAAACAGGCCCAGTAAGAAAGGAGGAGGTGTATTTTATGTATTAAAAAGGACTTTTATACTGCTGAAAAAATACAAGAAAAAAAAGGGGGAAAAACCTTTTTGAGAGTATTTGGGTTAAAAATCAGGGTGAAAAAACTAAGGGGATGTCACTGTGGGGGTTATTACAGCCCCCCCAAGCCAGATGAGGATGGATGATGCCTTCTGTGAGCGATGGCCACACGTAAAAAGGGGAGAGATGTAGTACTAATGGGGATTTTAAATTCCTATATATGTGGCATCCCACTCAGCTAGGGAAAGCAAGGTCTAACAAAATTTCCCTTTCTGCCCCTTGCAGACAATTTTTGGTCCAAAAGGTAAGGAGGCAGCAAGATCTGGTCTTAACCAATAGGAGGACCTTTTAAATGGGGGGTTTAAGTGGTGGGATCATTAGGTAAAAGTGACCATGCCCTCTTGGAATTTTTTTATACAGTTGGAAGGGGAAGCAAAATTGGGAAAGAATCCTGGACTTTAAGAAAGCAATTTTTGTAAACTTAGGGAACTATTCTGTGTTCCCGGACTGAAACACTGAAAAGAAAGAGTCCATGAGGAGGGAGTTCCTAAAAAGCGGATATTAAAGGCACAAAAATAAAACTGTTCCAAAAAGAATGGCAGAGGTTAAAGGAACCACAATGGTTTACTAAAGAACTTTCAACTCAGCTAAATAAAGAAAAACAATACAAAGGGAAAGGAAAAAAAAGGTTTTTTGTTTAAAATTTCAAATTGAACAGTGAATATTAGAAAGTCTGCAAATGCACAAATGGCAAACAAAAGAGGGTATATTTTCAATAATTTTTTAAATGTAGTGGGAAACGGGGTATCAGATGAAAGTTTAATCAAATTGCCTTTTCATGTAGTAGAAAAAGGGGTAAAATGCATATACATGAACCTTTATTACAGGAGCCCTGTGTCGGTTCTGTGCACGCTCTAGTTTGAGAAAAATTTAAATAAAACAGAATGGCTTTTAACGCCCCTTTAACTGCTTTCCAACTAAATCCTTGGAATAATAAACATGGCTTTTATATTTTTCATTTTGATTAAAATAGAAAGAAAGCAAAACCAGAATTAGAATCTTTTAAAAGAAATGGGTTTATAAATGGGTTTTTGGAAAAAGGACGATTCCGGGTGATCCATTTTCTAACCCCAGATCTTGCCCCTGTCCCCCCCTTGTTTAAAGTAAACAAAGTGTGGTGTTTGCAAAACATTCTTTTAAACTTTTCAGATCCCCCACCCAATGTAGGGAATGGTCAAGTTCTTCCACAGCTAGGGAATCGGGCTGACCCATTGTTCTTCTGGTGGGGAAAGCTTTGTTGAAAAACCAATTTGGAATCCCGGTTTTCCTTTTGGGAAACCCCTACATCCAAGAAGCAAAGAAAAAGGGAAAGACAATACCTGAAGACAGTGTTTAAAGGGCTTGGGGAGGGGGAACAGCCGGGACCAGAATCGGGATTGACCTCCATCTGAAAATGATGGGCATCATTCAAAGAAGAGGATATACAAAATTTTAGAAAGAAGATGGTGGTTTGAGAGAGGGGTAGGGAAACATTCATGTGTGTTAAAAATACCTCTCTCTACACAGGGGGGGGATCAGACACAACTGTCGCTACTTATCAAGCAGCCCTCATCAACCCCAGAAAATCAGAAGCATTCACACCCCCACCAGCAAGGCCATAGTTAACAACCCATATTTAATAGGTTTTGGGGAAAGGCTGCATAGGTGAGACTTTCACACACCTTAGGCCATCAATGATTCAGGCCATTGCCCAAACTTTGACCCATTTTTACACCAGGGGGTGTAAAAATGTAGGTGAACTATAAAAAATGGGGACTCCCCACTAATTTTCCTTAGATAATGAAGGTTGGGATGAGTAGAAAAACATTTAATCTCTCAAGAAAAGAAGTCTGTTCCCATGAGTCAATTTCCAGATTTTTGGGGCTGAAAAACCCAGGGAAAAAAGACACAGTTGGAAGGCGAAGTAAGCCATAGTAGACAAGAATCCTGGACTTTAAGAACCCAAAATTTTTGTAAATTAGAGAATTAATGGCTTGTTTCCCATGGCTGAAACCTGAAATCCATGATGGAGGGGGTTTCCCTAAAAAGCGAGATAAAAAAGGGCAAATTTAAAAAAATGTTCCAACAAAAAGAAAAAATGGCAAGGTCTAAAGAAACCACAGTGTTTACAAAAGAATTTCAACTCAGCTAACTATAAAGAAAAACAAGTACAAGGAAGGGAAAAATGGAAAGCCCCCAAAGGGAATATAAGCAAACAGCAATATATGCGGGGGGGGTAAAAAAAGCTAAAGTGCAAAATGAACTTGATTCCAGAGAGATTAAAGATAGAAAAAAATTTTTTCTTTAGTTTGTCCGCAGCAAAGGAAAAAAAAGGAAATGATGGGCTCTCTGCGGGGCGATGATAACCAATTTTAAAAGAAAAGGGGAAAAGGGCAGAACTATCAACCCCTTTCTTTCCCTCCATTTTTCCAAAAAGGAAAAAAAGGATTGCTGGGACAAAGAGTAGATGAGGTAGGATGGAATTGCAACATAAAATAGGTAGAGAGGTAGTACAGGAACCCCGGGAAACATTAAAGAATTTTTAAGCCCCTTGGGCCAGATAAATTACCCCCAAGGATATTAAAAAAACTGGCAGAAGTATTTTTCCAGAACCATTGGTAATCTTTGAGAATTGGGAGAACGGGAGAGGCCCCCCACAAAGGGCTGGGGGAGGATTATAGCTATGTTTTAAATATTTGAAAGGATGTATAATGAAGGGGGCACATGTTTTTTTTCCCGGGCTTCAGAGAAGGACTCGGGGCAATGGTTTCAAACTACAGGAAAGAGATTCCATTTGAACATTAGGAAGAACGTCCAGATGGTTAGAACTGTTTGCAGTGGAATAATATGCTGCCACAAAGGAGGGTGGTGGAGTCTCCTTCTTTGGAGGTTTTTAAGCAGAGGCTGGATGGAACATCTGTCGGAAATATTGTGATGGGGTCCTGCATGGCAGGGGGTTGGACTAGATGGCCCTTGAGGTCTCTTCTAACTATGATTTTTTTGATTCTATGATTCTATGAATACATACGATTATTTGTCAAAAGAATAGCATGTTATTAGAGATGGGCACGAAACGAGTGATTTTTCGTTTTTGTTTTCATTTTTTCGTTTCGTTACGCAATGAAAATGAAACGAAATTTTTTTAAACAAAATGAAAACGAAATGACCAAATTTGCCGTGTTTTTTGTTTTCGTTGCAGCAGATGCACTGAACTAAAAAGAATGCTAACGAAAAAAGCATTTTTTGTTTTGTTTTTCATTTTTTTTGTTTCATTACCTAACAAAACGAAAACTGATTTTTTTTGCAAAAAAGTCACGAAAATGAAAATGAACCGAAACGGACCCCTAAACCCACCAAACGACAAACGAAAACACCATTTTTTTTTATTCGTGCCCATCTCTACGTGTTATAATTAGTATGTTAATGTTTGAGTCAGGTTTGGGTTTTTTAAAAAATTATTTGGGGATTACCTCTCTAGATGGTGTACATCGTTTCACACTCCCTTTTAAACCCAAAGGGAAATAGGGTCTACTTCTCTTCCGAAAAAGGCCAATCTTTCCAGTCAAAGCTTCTTATAGTGTTGAAGTAGTGCAACTGAGAGCAGCCAATCTGGTTTTTATAGGGCAATTATAATTATAGCAATATTAATCTTTGAACTGGTGAACGAGGAGGGACCCTATGGATCATCAAGTGCAGTCCATATGAAGGAGTCACATGGAAGAATTGAACTCCCGACCTCTGGCTCCACACCCAGGTACACATACCACTGAATGCATACAGCGTTTGTGGTTATTTTAGACTGCATTCCCAGAAGCCTTTAAGAAAGCCATAGAGTTTTAGCGTGTTAGCCATTCTAAGTACAGTTCCACCCCCATATCTACCATCCACAGATTGTTATCTGTGGTTGGTGATCAGCAGGGGATGGGATGGGTGTCTGGGGGAAAAGCTCCACCATACTGCCTGGGTGGCAGAATGGGGGAGTTTTTGTCCCCAGCAACCCCCCACTTCTGCTAGGAAGGTTTGGCTTACCAGGACATTTGGGGGACGCATCTTCGTGCCACCCAGTCTGCCTGAAGGTGGCAGCAGCATGGTGGACCAGGTGGAGTGAAGGCACACTCTCCTGCCATCCAATCCACCACCCTGCCCAAAGTGAGTGGGTTAGTGCTAGGGACGAAAGTGGCTTTCACCCCTGACACCTTGCCACTCCAGCTGCTTTCAACCTGGTACTAACCCATTCACTTTGGGCAGGGTGGTGGATTGGATGGCAGGGAGAGCGCACCTTCAGGCAGACCGAGTGACACAAAGGCAATCTGTCCTGCTGCCTGGTGCACCAAACTGCCCGGGGGAAGTGGGTTAGTGCCAGGGGCTTTCACTTCTGGCCCCTCAAACTCCAGCTGGGCAAGCCAGTGTGTCCCTGGACCCAAGATTCGTATGTAATGGAGAAACTGATGAGACTCATCAAGCCCCCTGATTCAAACCCCCTTTTTCTTGGTCCATGTAGGAACTAATGATACTTCAAAACACAGCTTTCAGGATATCACAAAAAGAGTGGGTGAGGATGTGTGCACTTCACCACTGCTGGTAGGAATATTTTTGCCAAGAGGCTTGCAGATTTAATGAGAGCTTTAAACTGAGTTTGCAGAGCAAGAGAGGAACTTTTCTAATGGTAGAGACCCAGAAGGGGTTGTGGAGATTAGCCCAAATGTTGCAATAGGAGCAGGACAGGAAGTAGTGCAAAGGACATTTAAGAAGCACACACAGCCTCAAATTGTCTCTACACCAATGCATAGAGCATGGGGAAGAAACGAGAGGAGATGGAACCCTAATACAGCAAAGAAATATGAGTAATTGGCATCACTGAAACCTGATGGAATGAGAATTATGATAGGAATTCTGTTATTGGGGGTATAACCTGTTTCAAAGGAACAGACCTAGTAAGAAAGGAGGAGGTGTAGCTTCATACATTAATGACATTTATACTGCTGAAGAAATACAAGATAAACAGCAGGGGAAAGCATGTTGAGAGTATTTTGGTGAAAATTCAGGAGAGAGAAAACCGGGAGGGATGTCACTGTGGGGGTATATTCTGTGAACAGATGACCACACAGTCAAAAGGAAGAGTTGTAGTACTAATGGGAGATTTTAAGTACCTGATATATGCTGGCAGTCCAACTCAGCTAAGTATATAAGGTCTAACAAATTCCTTACTGCCCTTGCAGACAAGATATAACTGTATTTTTCCAATGGATTAAAAAAAGATCTTGGCAAATTGATGGGCACTTTATAGACCAAGTCAAATCCTTCAAGTATCTAGGACCAAGTTTGTCTTCATTCAGCTCTTGGAAAATTGAATTCACCAAAACAATCACCACCAACACAGTCAACTCCCTGGTAAGGTTCTACTGGGCAGAGGTGGCAGACAGATTCCTCCTTAAAAGTCTATGAGGCCAAAGTCATACCACAAATGCAATATAGTGCCAAAATATGGGGTTCAAATCTGAAAACGTACTTAGAAACACCTCAGAACAAATACCTATGGACCATTCTCAGATTTCCCCAGGGGAACAGAGACCACTGGAAGTGGGTCTAAAATTCATTTAAAGGGCCTTATTACACATACAGGCAATCAAATATTGTCTGAAAACTAAAAACTGGAATATGTATAGTTCTGCTTGGCTGCTGCTTAATGCCAGGGTGCCTGAGCACAGCTCCGCCCATCTGCAGCACTTGACAGCAAACTTCCTGATTTAAGCTCCTGATGCCTTGTTGAGGCCTTCCCCATTGCCTGGCGTGCCCCCAAAATTGCTTGGGGACGATCATGGACTACACCCCCTTGGATCCGGGGTATATAGCCTTCCACTCAGCCTAGTTGCAAGTGATCTTGGTGATCAGGGCCTTGCCCGTCTGTTTGCCCAGATTTTGCTCCCGGAGTGTATCAGGAGGGTATCTGGGGGGCCTTCCCTCTGTCAGCAGAAGTGCCGTAGGTAAGACCTCAGCCCATCTCATGCTGTGCCGACCCTTCCATTCCAATAGGGCAGTGGCACTCAGCTCAAGCTGGGTTCCCAAGCAGACCATACTGCATGCAGAGCAGACCAAGATACAAAGCTGTGTCGCAAGATGAGCCCTCGCAGCCTCTGCTTACCGCTAATAATACATGTGGAAACAAAACAAGAGGTTGGGGCAGGAAGGCATCCTCTACCGCATGGGGGGGAGGGGTGAACATTGACCTCGAACACTGAGACCTCCACCGGCCAATTTTTTTTGGATGCTCACTGGGTCATAGTCCAAAGCCTCTGCTGTTGATGCTGCTCCTATTTGAAATGATGGGTGCAAAAGTGTGTGTTCCCAACCCCCACCCCTGCCAATACCCCTGTGAGGCGCCTGCCCACGCTTCGCAGCCTGCTCTCCACTGCCCGGCCACCCTCGGCTTGACAAAGAAAGTCACCCCCATGGTGCTAACGGCACCGCCTCCAAACCTCCACAGGGTTATTAGCCATGTGACAAAATGGCACTCGGGACTCTTCTTCCTCCTCGTCTGCTTCAGGTCCCTCACAGAGGCTTCCTTCCCCATCGACGATCGAGGAAAGAAGAGGCTGTGCCTGTGCCGGGGCCCTGCTTTTATAGCGAGACCTCTCGCAATACCTCCCGGCCTCACAAGTCTTCCTGAAATCGTGTCTCGTGTGTTTTTTGACTGTGGGGGAGGCAAATGGGCCCCACCAGCACATTTGCACTGCAGAGTGGCTATTAGAGATGGGCACGACTAGGGAAAATGACGTTTTCGAGTTGTCGTGTGTCAGAGGCAGTCCGTTTCGGCTCGTTTCCGTTTTTCGCGAAATTTCACAAAAATTAGTCGGTGCGTTTTTTCGTTTTGTCGTTGTCGTTAGTACGGGTGTGGGGGGGTAGCGGGCTCGTGGAGGGAGCTGCAGGAGTCAGCCAGAGCCACAAGTGACGGACTGGCAGACTCTTTGCACCCGCTGTGTCTCACGTACTTGCATGTAGTGCAATGCAAGTAGATCTGGCTTAGGGTTAAGATGGGTTAGCGCAAGGGCTAGGGTTAGGCTAGTTACGGGTGAGGTTAGAGTGAGTATTGGGGTGTACCTCTGGGTGCCTCTCTGACCCACTTAGAAGGACAGTGTACTGGCGTATGGGTTAGGCTTAGGCTTAGGGTTCGGGTTTGGGCTACGATTAGTGGGCTGTTTATGCCCGAATGGCACATCGCAGAAGTCTCTGTGGTCAACCTGGCCAAGTGGCCATGCGATTGGTGGAAAAGTTGCATGGTCCACTCCCATGGGCGAGCCCATCATTGCGAATGTGCAGGTGTAAAAAAATAAAATAAAATAAAATAAAATAAAATCAACGGAGACTTTTTTTTTTGCAAGAAAAACCCACTGCTGCTACTGTAAAAATTCAAGCATTTAAAATAGCTAATTTCCGCATGTTTCTGTGGTGCTTTGGTGGGGTTTTGGGCAACGATTTCAAAAAAAATATTGCGGTCGCCATTTTGGATCCCCCGCACTGCATGGCAAATGGATGCGCCCTCCCAGCCTGGTACCAGCAGCGCAGCAGTAGCAATAGCCAAGGAGAGGGGGGCGGGGACCCCCCCCAAATAAAACACCCTTCTGGCCTGGTAGGTGCCCTCAGACAGTTTTCGCCTACTTTTAGGGCCAGGAATCGGGGTTTTTTTAACTTTTAAAAACTTTTTTTCTGTGCCGCTTGGCATTGCGCGATGCAAGTAACGAGCACGACAAATCAGACCAAATTGTTCGTTCGTCGGTTCGAGCTCGAATTCTGGCGGAGTAATTCCCGTTAGCGTTTCCGTAGAGTAACGGATACGAGTAACGGAAACGGAAACGGGAATACCGCTAAGTCGTGCCCATCTCTAGTGGCTATGTAGTTCTAAAACAGATGTGTGTGTGTGGAAATAATGTGTGGAATCCACTGGCAGCAAAAGGGGTAAAGATCACTACATTTGCTAAAGTGAGTCAATAAATAGATACTAACTATGGCAAACATGGGGAGGTTAGATGCAGAGATTAGGTTTCTGAGTCCTGGGTGGTGTGTTCAAACAGCAGGACATAATACATTGTGACTCCCTACGCCAGTGATGGCAAACCTTTTAGAGACTGAGTGCCCAAACTGCAATTCAAAACCCACTAATTTTTTTGCAAAGTGTCAGTACAATAATTTAACCTGTATACAGGTGGCTATGAAGGGGCAATGTCAGGTGCCCACAGAAAGGGCTCCGAGTGCCACCTTTGGCACCCGTGCCATAGGTTCACCATCACTGCCCTATGCGATACTAAGACCTTTGGCCAACGATCAGAGAACTGAAGCCAGAGACACTTGGTTTTCAGCTTTTGGTCTGTTTTTCTTAAACATCATATCAAACTTCTGCTTGCTCTTTAGATATACACCCTAGGCCCACATCGTCGTGCAGCATCAGAAAGATATCTGCATGGGCAGAGCAAATGGGTTTCTTATTAACCTACAACTGCAGATGAACTGGGTGCTCTTTGTACTCCTCACAAGATACCTAGATTTTAACACACACACATTTAATCCCTTTAAAACCACCAAGGTCTCCCCCAACTGGATCAAGGCCCAAGTCCTCTTTGTGGAAACTTTTCAGACTAGTTCTGAAGAACCTATTGAATTTGACATACATGCCAAAGTCTATGCTTTCAATTGTCATGAATGAGACTATACCCAATGACACACTAGTGTCAAGATAGAAGAGACAAATGTTGATGCAAAGGGATGTTAAAAATTGGTAAAGCGATAAAATTCAAACACTATTAAATCTTTCAAATGAGAACAAGACAACAGAGGATCACTCTTGACATTGCTGTCAGATAATTTAAGACCGTATTAAAGATGGAATCATCTGACAGGACCAAAGGAGAATGTTTCCTAGAGCCAGTTCCTGTCACTCTAGATACCATACTAAACATATGAAACATAATGGAAGTCAACACTGCCTTGTTTCCATGTATTTTGTAATAATAAACAGCAGAAATACTCTCATTAAGAACAATGACAAGAAACACCTTTGATTCATCAGAAGGATGACAGTATATCAGTATATCCAGCCAAAAGACTCAGAGTAATATATCTCTTTTGATCAAGCCCCAAACAGCAATTGTGGCATGTGAAATTAGTCTCTACAGAACTTAATTGCTTTATGTTCTGCTTGCCTTTTTTCTCACCCTGCCTGAATTAGCAGCAAACCTTTTAGCTCACAATCTCAGCAAATGTGTCACAATCTCTCCCTGCTCACCATGTTGCTGACACATCGTGTGTGTCTAGTAAGCATGAGGCTGATGAGCCTGGGCTTAACCCAGGGATGCAATATGGCTTGCTCTAGGCAAGTTAAAGCATTATAAGTAAATACAGTGAATCAGAAAAAAATAAACACATTTTGCAATTTTAAATTTGAACAAAATTGTCCAAATAAATGTTATTGTAATTTTTGACCCATAAGATGCACTTCCCCCCTATCTCAACAGTAAGGAGAAATGTCTGTGTGTCTTATGGTGCAAATGCACCCCCGCTGGGAGCCTCCAGAGTGGCTGTGATGGAGGCCTCTGGATCCCATGAAGGTCTCAGCCAAAGCAGAGACTTCCCCACCCAGGTGTTATGAAAAATTACCTTGCATGATTAATTTGTTCCATGGACTAGGAGACAGAGATAATTCTGCCCAATTGAAGACCAGGGAGATAAGAAACAGGCTAGAGAGTAACCACCCAACATGATGTTTTCATGATTATCACAGGGCTGTCCAACTTGGAACAGGCCGAGGTCTACTTTTTCCAGATGAAAGTGCCTGAGAGCTACTACACTAAAACCTCTACTTATGAATTTTATCTGTTCCGAGCATATAGTTATAAGTAAAAAAAATTTTAAGTAGAGCAGTGGATTCCCATAGGAACGCATTGAAAATCAATTAATCCTTTCTGGAGGGAACATATTTCAGTGCATTCCTATGGTATGGCTGACTATGCACATGCTTCCCTTACATCCACTTCAGCCGGTGTGGACGGGTGCAAGGGAGGCGCGTGCATGCTTGCGCAGATCGCCCCTTCTACTTGCCCGGGCTGCTGGAAGACTTTTTTAAAAGGTGCACTTTCCCTCCCAACCTGCCGGGGCCTGACTGACTGTATGTCTCCTGTTTTCCCCCTTCTCCCTTCAACCCCCTCGCTGCCACTGCTGCTGCCGCCCATAGATCTCACTCACTTCTGCCATGTTCTCTGTGCAGCTGGGATGGGTCAAGCCAGCAGTGGGGCAGTCACATCACCACGGCAGCGCAAGGAGGAGGGAATGGCTCAGAAGGGGAGCAGGAGGAGTGGCAGGTCACAGTCTCTGTCAGGCAGCTGTGGGGTGGGAGGAGGAGGATGGAAGGGGTGGGAGGAATGAATTCTCTAGGGGGGATAAGAGGGGGAGTCTCCACACAAAGGAGGTGGGCACGCCCATGACCCCGCCCCTCATTGTGCTCTCCAAGACAGTGGTGCGCCAATCATATGGCCAATAGGGAGAGCAGGGGACTGTGCCATGGCTCTTGAACTGCCCCACTTGGCTGAGACAGTTGGCTGGCAGACCCAGAGCTTTGCGGGGCAGTGGTGGTCCTTGGGATGGGGGAGGTAGAGGTGGAGAACTTATCCCTTCACATTTTTATTGATGTATGGCGGGCTACTTTTGAACCCTTCATGGGCTACTGATAGCCCACGGTCTAACTCTTGGGCAGGCCTGTTTTATCATATTACATTTCCACATTTTTAAATATATATATTCAACTTCCTCATGAATCAGCAATAGAATAACAATATTATATTATTATCATTTAACCATAGTCTTTGTGATCATTTTGTTTTTTCCTTTGGACTTTTCTGAACATAAAACATTTTTCCCATTCTGGTTTTGTTTGGTCTTTAACTTATGGCAAAATTGCCTCATGGGTCCTTCCTCTAGACACTCACAACACATTAATTTCTGTTTATTTCCAGCACTCCATTTATTGGGCTTTCCATCTCCTCCCTCAGGTTTTGGAGACTGGGATTCAGGCATTTCCCCCCCTGCCCTCCTTTATTATGAGCTTGCTTAAAAGATTTGCAATCATCCTGTCCTTGTTTCTTCTTATAATCCCAATTTCTCTATTCCACTTCTGAAAACTTGGTTTCTCTCGGATCACGTATTCCATCAGCAATTTTTTTGCTGCTTCAATTACTGTTTTAGATTTCTTATCACGTACTAAGAGCCTCAGATCAGGTTGTAACAGGTTATAAAATTGTTTCAGACCAAACACTTGTGTTGCTTTCTTCAACAGTAGTTACTTTTTCACTCTGCAACTGCAGCCACTTTGCCAGCTACTCTGTTAATTTGTAACCTAGTTGGGAACAGGTTTTTTGGGGGTGCTTTATTCATAGATCTGAACTTTCTCCTTAGCTGTTCGGCTGAGATCCCAATTCTGGTAAACACTAATGATTTAAAATGTTGATAGTCCTTAGCATTCTCACTATCAATCTGTGTGTATATCTCTTCCAAAATCCCCAGCATCAAACGACGTAAGTAGGACATTTTATATCTTCCTCCCTTACAGCCAATCTTCACATGTTCATTCAAAGAACACTAGAAAAGCCTCAATATTACCCCCTTTTTATAATCAGGGAACCACTTCAGTTCAATTTTTACTTGGTATTTTCACTCAAATTATTATTATAGTTACTAGTATCCACCTGAATGGTTAATTCAAGTCTACATATCTCTAACTGATAAGCCATCCTCTCCCTTTCAATTTCCCTTTCCATTATCTCTCTTTCCAATTGTATTTCTTTATCTATTTTTAATTATTTTCGTAGTGGGGTGGCTAAAAAATCTTGTAAATAAATAAATAAATAAATTTATCTTCTTGTGCCATCCACCATCTCAAAATATGGGGCTTTCTCAGTTTGTTGAGCACTAATGTGAATCTCCATGAGGGTCTCCAATTTCTCCCTCAGAAGCCAGATTCTGCTGCATCAGCAGAGCCATGATGGATCAGGCCAAAGGCCAATCTAGTCCAGCTTCCTGTATCTCACAGTGGCCCCACCAGATGCATCTGGGAGCACACGAGACTAGATCCCTGTCTCCTGATAGCACTCTCTTGTGTCTGGTCCTTGAGGTACCCCAGTTTTAAGCTTGGAGATGATACATCTCCCTCATGGTTTGTAAGCTGTGATGGACTTTTCCTCCATGAATCTGTCCAATCCCCTTTTGAAGGCATCCAGGCCATCACCACATCCTGTGGCAGAGAGTTCCACAGATTAACAACGTGCTGGGTGAAAAAAAATTCTTTTGTCTGTTCTTACTCTCCCAGCCCTCAATTTGAGTGGATGTCCCCTAGTTCTGGTATTTTGTGAAAGGGAGAAGAGCTTCCCTCTATCCACTTTACTCACGCCCTGCAAAACTTTGTACGTCTCAATCATTATTCCCCCTCAGGCACCCCAAATGTTTTAGCCTTTCCTCATAAGGGAGGTGTCCCAGCCCAGTAATCATTTTAATCGCTCTCTTCTGCACCTTTTCCAGTTCCACTATGTCTTTCTTGAGATGCGGTGACCAGAATTGTACACAATACTCCAGGTGGGGGCCTTACTATCATTTTGTACAATGGCATTATAATGTTGGCTGTTTTATTTTCAATCTCCTTTTTGATAATCCCTAGCATGGAATTGGCCTTCTTCACCGCTGCCACATATTGGGGAGACATCTTCATGGAGTTGTCCACCAACACACCAAGATCGCTTTCCTGATCCGTCATGGATAACTCAGAGCCCATGAGTTGATAGATAAAGTTTGGATTTTTTTTGCCCCAATAAGCATTACTTTACATTTGGCTATATTGAAACACATTTGCCATTTGGCAGCCCATTTCCCCAGTTTGGAGAGATCCTTCTGGAGCGCTTCACAATCCTCTCTTTTTTTTACCGCATGGAAAAGTTTTGTGTCATCCGCAAACTTCGCCACCTCACTGCTTATCCCTGTCTCCAGGTCATTTATGAATAGATTAAAAAGCACCGGTCCCAGGACAGATCCCTGGGGCACACCGCTTTTCACGTCTCTCAATTGTGAAAATTGCCATTGACACCTACTCTTTGTTTCCTGGATCTCAACCAGTTCTCAGTCCATAAGAGGACCTGCCCTCTTATCCCCTGGCTGTGCAATTTTCTCAGCAGCCTTTGGTGGGGACTGTGTCAAAAGCTTTCTGAAAATCCAGATAGACGATATCTACCAGTTCACCCAAATCCACATGGCTGTTGACCTTTTCAAAGAATTCTAAAAGGTTTGTCAGGCAAGACTTACCCTTACAGAAGCCATGCTGATTTTCTCTCAGCAAGGTTTGTTCTTCTATGTGTTTTAAGATTTTCTCTTGGATGAGGCTTTCCACCGTTTCCCTGGGACAGACGTAAGGCTAACAGGCCTGTAGTTTCCAGGGTCCCCCTCCTTCCTTTTTTAAAAAAATTGGTGTGACATTTGCTATCCTCCAATCCTCCGGCACTGTGGCCGTTTTAGGAGACAAGTTGCAGATTACCGTTAAGAGATCCGCAATTTCATTTCTCAGTTCCCTAATAATTTGTCAATTAGTCCTAAAAACATCCTCTCTTTTAACCTGTATACAATTTATTTCTTGGGAATCTGCCCAAGGTCTTCTGTCATGAAGACAGACGCAAAGAACTCATTTAGTTTCTCTGTAATTTCCAAGTCCTCCTTTACCTCCCCTATTCCTCCCTCACCATTCAGAGGGCCAACTGGTTCTCTGGCAAGTTTTTTACTAACATATTGAAGAAGCTATTTGTAATTTCCCTTTATATTGCTAGTCATGCATTCCTCAAAGTCTTTATTTGCCTCTATCATCTTCTTACATTTCTTTTGCTAGAGTTTGTGTTCCTTTCCTCCCCTCATTTGGAGAGGATTTCCATTTACAGAAAGACCTCTCCTTGCACTTTAGAGCCTCTCTACAACACTTGTTAACCATGTTGGCACCCTCTTCAACTTAGATGAGCTCTTCTTTCTTTGTAGTATGCACTTGTGCTGGGCCTCTTCTACTATTGTTTTAAACAAGCTCCATGCACTCTGGACAGATTGGATTCTTTTAACCTTCCCTTTCAATTTCTTTCTAACTAGTTTCCTCATCTGAGGGAAGTCTGCCCTTCGGAAATCAAGCATTTTTGTGTCTGATTTGCTTGACACTCTTCCCTGACAAGCATGGCAAAGGAGATTGCAGCATGGTCACTGGTCCACAGAGGCTCAGTGGCATTCACATCCACACAATATTAGATCCAGAGTTGCCTGTTCTTGGGTGGGCTCCATGACAAGTTGCTCTAAGGCACAGTCATTCAGCATCTCGAGATATCCGGTTTCTCTTTCTTGCCCTGAGCTCACATTGACCCAGTCAATGTGGGGATAATTGAAGTCCCCCATGGTTACTATGCTGTTCCTCTTAGACAACTCCATGATTTGTCTTGACATTTCAAGGTTGCCCCTCAAATTTTTGATCTGGTGGATGATAGCACACACACCCTATCACATCGCTCCTTGGACTTGGTAGATTAACCCACAATGATTCTATGGTGGAATCAGACCCACTGTCAATCTCTATTCTCCTGGATTTACCCTTCTTTGGGCATAGATGGCCACTACCTCGAACCTGCCCCTCTTATCTCTTCTATAGAGTTTATAGCCTTTGGATTGCGGAATCCCACTGATTCTCTGCATTTCACCAGGTTTCTGTTATGGCTATTATATCATGTTATCCCTAGCTACCAAATGTTTGAGTTTTCCCATCTTTGCTCAGAGGCCTTGACCATCTGCATAGAAGCACCTGTACGGTGGGTCCCCCAACAAGGGCTGCTGCTTTGTTCTCCCCCCCCCCCAAGCAGGTTTCAATTCAGTACACATACTATCACATCCCATTATTCTCCCAGTGCTAATACCTGGTATTAGGAGACAGATATCTAGTCCCATGTGCTCCCAAACGCATCTGGTGGGGCCGCTGTGAGATACAGGAAGCTGGACTAGATGGGCCTTTGGCCTGATCAGCATGGCTCTTCTTATGTTCTTATGTTCTTATGTACCTAATATGTCATTACTTTGTGGTTCTCTACCATCTCCCAAACCCCATTCTACAGGAATGAGGTGTTCCAAACCGGATGCCGTCAGCTCCTGTTGGCTTTCCCCCCGTTTTCAGTTTTAAAAGCTGCTCTGCAGCCTTTTTGATGTTGAGTGCCAGCCATCTGCTTCCATCATAGTTCAAGTGCCCCAGTCCCTCCTGAACAGATTTGGCTTGTCCCAATATGTTCTCCAGTTGCTGAAAAATTTGAAGCCCCCCTCTTGACACCATTGCCTCATCCACGCATTGAAAGGGTTTTGAGCTCTGCCTGCCTTACAGAGCCAAATGCCAAGTTCAAGGGAAACAGAGAAACGTCGTAAGTCAGGAAGCCGGTCCAAGGTCATGAAACAGAGAACGCCGTAGTCAGAAAGCCGGTCCAAGGTCAGGAAACAAAGTCAGGATAACACACAGGAACGTGGTGGCAAGGTAAGTGACGCGTTGCTCCCACAGAGGGTTCAGGGTAAACTTGCTAGCTTTATCCTAAAACAGGGAGCACACCCATATCTCTGGCAAGGCTCCTGCTAGAACTCAGGGCTTTCAGATCTAATTCTACTGCCTATCATTAAAGATCCTTTCCCTAGCTCTCCTGTTAGTTCTCCTTTGCAGGATCCTGCTCCTAGCCCTTATAGGAGGAGGAGATGTGCCCTCAGCTGCGTCCTCAGACTCAGCTGCCTGCTGAGTTGAACTACAAGGCTTCTCCTGCTGCTCTCCAGCATTTAACCCTTCACATTCGGGTTCCATGACAGGACAGGGTTCCTGGCACTATCCCCCTCCCCATGGTCCCCCTCTTCCGATGGGCCAGGTTTATCTGGATAATTATCATGAAATTGCTGAATCAACTCCCAGCGCTTGTAAGTTAGACACCGGTTCCCAAGATCGATCTTCTGGTCCATACCCTTCCCAGTCTCACTAAGTATTGCAACCCCCCCCCCCGATGTATCCGGGAATCCAAAATTTGGCGGACCTCATACTCCTCTTCTCCTTCTACTAAGATGGTGGAGGAGGTTCAGGATTTGGTGGTCGGTTGGGGTCAGGATCTTTGGCTGGGACCAATAGGGAACGATGGAACACGGATGAATATGGAGGATGCAGGTAATTGTAGACGGAACGCCACTGGGTTGATTTTTTCTAGGATGGGGTAAGGGCCGATGAATCGAGGATCTAGTTTCCGGGATCGCCCAGGATGTCTCAAATATCGGGTAGAGAGCCAAACTTCATGCCGGATTCAACTGTGGACCTTCTTGCCTTTTCTGATCCGCTGCTTTTTTATATGCTTCCTTGGCATGATTGAGTTGTTCTTTCAATAATTCTTGAATGCCATGAAGTTCTTGGATATAAGCATCGGTAGCTGGCACAGAGGTGGAAGGAAGGGTGGTTGGAAAGTACTGAGGATGATACCCATAGTTGGCCATGAATGGGGTTTGACGAGTGGATGAATGTACAGCATTGTTGTATGCAAACTCAGCTAAAGGCAACAATCCCCCCCAATTGTTGTTTATAACATGTAAACAACGTAAAATTGTTCTAAAGTGGCATTGGTGCCTCGTCTGACCATTACGTGGGTGAAAGGGATGAAAGTGAACTTGGGTTCCCAGGCCTTGTGCATTGCTTGCCAGAAAAGAGAGGTGAATTTGGGGGCCACGATCCGAAATAAGGGGTTCAGGGAAAACCCTGAAGCTGAAGAGGGGGGGGGGGGGGGGGGGGGGGGGGGGGGGGGGGGGGGGGGGGGGGGGGGCGGTGGCGTGGTTTAAAATTATAAAAAAAAAAAAAAAAAAAAAAAAAAAAAAAAAAAAAAAAAAAAAAAAAAAAAAAAAAAAAAAAAAAAAAAAATTGAAACCCTTGTTGTTTTTTCAAGAAAACTTCCCTGTCCCCATCTGAAGTTCTTGAAGAGTTGCTGAGTCCATGGATCTCAGCTTGAGTTCCCGGGTTTTCTTTTGCCAAGCTGGGACACGGATTCTGGCTGCGAACACAGAAGGGGGGCAAGATGGGTGCCACTAAGGTCTCTTTCACTGTGCCGCATATTCAGGTTTTCTAGATAATGCATCAGCTTTCTTATTCTGACCTCCCGGGAAAATACTTGATACGAAAATCGAACGGGAAAAGAATAAAGACCACCGGATTTGTCGCTGAGACAATCGCCGAGCTGTTTGTAAATGTTCCAGGTTTCTGTGATCAGTTAACACTTGCACAGGGTGTCGAGCTCCCTCAAGGTAATGCCTCCATACATCAAAAGCTGTTTTGATGGCCAACAGTTCACGCTCCCAGATCGTATAATTCTTCTCTGCGGTTTTAATTGCCGAGAATAGTAGGCACAGGGACGCGGGGTTTGGGAGGGATCCTCTTGTTTGAGATAATACTGCTCCCATGGCAACACTAAAATGCATCAGCCTCCACTATGAATGGCAGTTGTGATCAGGGTAGCGAAGTAAAGGCTCCGAGTAAAGCGGGTTTTCAAGGTAGAGAAAGCCTTCTCTGCTTCTGGAGTCCACCGGAAAGGCTCTTTGGGACGAAGGAGATGGTTTAAAGGTGCAGCAATATCGGCGTAAGCAGGAATAAACTGACTGGTAGTAGTTAGCGAAGCCAAGGAACCGTTGAAGTCCTTACGATTTTGTGGTTGCTGCCATGACAACACAGCCTCTACTTTCTTGGGGTCCATGCGGATTCCCTGGGGAGAAATGATATGCCCCAGGAATTCACCTTCTTCAATGTAAACTCACATTTTTCCAGCTTAGCATAGAGTCCGTTCTTCCCGAAGACGCTGTAAGACCTGACGAACATCTTGAACATTGAGCTGGGATCAGCGGAGTAAATCAGAATGTCATCTAAATACACAATCACACAACGATCTAGGAGATCCTGGAAAATGTCATTCATCATTCTCTGAAACACACTGGGTGCATTGGTCAGACCAAAAGGCATTACTAAATGTTCATATTGACCGTACCGGGTCCGGAATGCAGTTTTCCACTCGTCTCCCTTACGGATACGTACCAAATTATACGCCCCCCGAAGGTCCAGCTTAGTATAACACTTAGCCCCTTTCAACCGGTCCAAAAGTTCAGAGATTAAGGGTAAAGGGTACCGGTCCCTAATAGTGATCTTGTTTAGTGCTCTATAATCATTACAAGGACGAAGCTCCCCTCCCTTCTTCTTGACAAATATCACTGGTGCGGACAATGGTGATTTGGAAGGCCGTATGAACCCACGTCGAAGATTTTTATCTAGAAAAGCCCTCAACACTTCTAATTCTGGTTCGGACATGGGATAAACCCGCGCCACAGGAAGAGGTGCCCCAGGAATCAAATCAATGGCACAGTCATAGGGTCGATGTGGAGGTAGCTTGTCAGCCCCCTTTTCCTCAAATACATCTGCAAAGTCTTGGTATACCTGGGGCAAGACAGGGTCAGATGTATCATGGGCAGATGCCACTACAGTAGAGGAATGTTGCTTTGAACAAGGAACCTTGAAATATAATTCCCCTTGCACCCAATCCACCAGTGGATTGTGAGCTCGCAACCAGGAAAGTCCTAAAACAAGAGGAAACCGGAGCATTCGGGTTACATTAAAGCTAATCTGCTCATTATGATCCATTACCTGAAGAGTAAGGGGACAGGTTTCCTGAGCTACCGGCCCAGAACGAAGTAACTGACCCTCAATGGATTCTACTAACAAAGGAGTGTCCTTATTTTGTACTGGAATCCGATGGTACCGCACAAACCCAGCATCCACAAAACAGTGAGCCGCCCCAGAGTCTACCATAGCATACACCGGAATCTCCCGACCATCAGGGAGCCCTAGAGTCACAGGTATCAGAAAAGGTCCTTGAGGTGTGATAGTATTGCCTGGGAACCCTTCGGTATGCTCCATTCCTCGGGGTTCCTTCAAGGATGGAGCTGCCCTTTTACTGCTGGAGAGATAGCAGCACTTATTGAGGAACGCTTCAAAGGGCAATTAGAAGCGAAATGTCCTCCTCCCCCACAGTACAGGCAGAGATGATGAAAGCGTCGTCTTGCCTTTTCCTCTGGGGTGAGGCGTGGTCGAGCAGCTCCCAGTTGCATAGGCTCTGGATCCACTTCACGGCCTCCGGGATTGCAGATGAGACACAGCTGGCAGAGGTTGCTGTTTGCAGTTCTGGCCTCGGGAGAGACGACGGCTTTCCAGGCGTCCATCTATTCTCAGACACAGGGTAATGAGTTCCTGCAATGTGTTTGGTTGTTCTACCCTGCAGAGTTCATCCAGCACTTCATCTGCCAAACCTTCCATATACTGAGAAATCAGTGCCGGCTCGTTCCACTGCAAATCCTGAGCTATCAAACGAAATGCAGTGGTATAATCAAACACTGAGTCTTTGCCCTGTTTCAAAGCTCTGAGTCTCCTGTTGGCGGTAGCAGCCTGCACGGGATTCTGAAAGGCTGAAGAAATATGGTTCAGGAAAGCCTGATAATTATCCAGCAAAGGTGAAGCACTGAGGAGTAAAGGAGTCGCCCATTTACCTGCCTGTCCCTTCAATAAACAGATGATAAAATAGACCTTAGACCTCTCCGTAGGAAATTCTTGAGCCCGTACCTCAATGATCAGCTTGCATTGAGCCAAGAATGCAGGGAATTCCTCTAATTTGCCTTCAAACCGGTCAGGAGGCAGCAAAGGGCAACGAGGCTGTAATGATGCTGGAGCTTGCTGCAATTGAACAATTGCCTGTGACAAAAACAGTACTTGGTTTTGCAAAGCTTCCAGTGGAGTCATTCCAACAGCCCCCTCCTTCTCCATTCTACTTGAATAAGTTTGGTGGGTGGGAGCAAACTGTCAAGCCCCGCACACAGAACACACAGCAAGCCAAGTTCAGTTCTTTGCCAGGAACTTTAGTTGTAATCCAGATAAAATAAAAAGTACAGTCCGAGTCAATCCAGAATAATTTACAGAGCCAAATGCCAAGTTCAAGGGAAACAGAGAAACATCGTAGTCAGGAAGCCGGTCCAAGGTCAGGAAACAGAGAACGCCGTAGTCAGAAAGCCGGTCCAAGGTCAGGAAACAAAGTCAGGATAACACACAGGAACGTGGTGGCAAGGTAAGTGATGTGTTGCTCCCACAGAGGGTTCAGGGTAAACTTGCTAGCTTTATCCTAAAACAGAGAGCACACCCATATCTCTGGCAAGGCTCCTGATAGAACTCAGGGCTTTCAGATCTAATTTTACACCTATCATTAAAGATCCTTTCCCTAGCTCTCCTGTTAGTTCTCCTTTGCAGGATCCCGCTCCTAGCCCTTATAGGAGGAGGAGATTTGCCCTCAGCTGCGTCCTCAGACTCAGCTGCCTGCTGAGTTGAACTACAAGTCTCCTCCTGCTGCTCTCCAGCATTTAACCCTTCACATTCGGGTTCCATGACAGGCAGGGTCCTGG
>JAWVWN010003008.1:0-17981 GCA_037367305.1 Phrynocephalus vlangalii | reverse complement strand
AAAAAAGGAAATGTAGGGAATGTGCACCTTTTTTGAATGTGATTGCACTCCGTAAGTGTTCTGGAATACACTTCTTTTTTTTTTTAAAGGGGTATAGTCTATGCTCTGTTTCCATAGGAAATGGCATATTTATTGTTGCTTTTAAAAAACAAAATTTAGAAATTGATTCCCATAGCAACTAATGCAGCGATGGAAGGATGGGGCCCCTGCATGTTTTTTTTTAAAGAGCTAACCCCCGGGGGAAAAATTTGAACCTGCCTTTCGTTTCTAGATTTTTTAAAGTAGTTTACTTAGACACAAATTTTTCTTTTACGCCCTTTTTTCCCCCATACAGCCCCATGGATGCCTGCAGCCCTTTTCCTTCACTAACTAGGACAGCTGCGGGGTATTTACTACCCGGGGCTTTTTGTATGGTAAAACTATTGGGTATTTTTCCCTACTTTAAAAAACTATTTACTCCCTATTTACTAATAGTTGTACCATAAAAAAAATGATGATGGAAATCTTTTATAAACTATTTCGGGGAAAGCTCCTGGGGAATTTGTGGAAGAATTTAAATAAAAAGAAAAAAAATATAGCTGAAGTTAAAGTGATTTTTTACTGTTTCAGTTTATTCAACCTTTCTGCCATGGTAATATTCACAGTAATAAGATTCTACTTTTCTTAATTTAACTTGCAAGAGTTACTCCATCCATTGTCTGTCTGTCTCTAAAGCTTCCATGGTGATTATCTACTGTTGCAGGCTAAAAAATGACACACAAATTTACAACGGAAAAAATTCGGAGACAATTGTGCTTTCAGTTTGTTGTGTATTGATCTGTATTCCTATTATCTGTAATTGCTTATGTTGAAGTAACTGCCTTCCTGTTCCAAAGGGAACAGGCCTATTGCTTATTTCTAGTTGCTGCATTTGGATCCTCAATCCTATTGGTGTCCGCCAAAAGGCAGCTTTGTGATTGCTTGTAATTGTTCCCTCCAAAATGTATCTTTTCTTAGCCTATCCTCATTCCTATAAATGTAGCTCCCTCTCCCCAGTCCCCAGTCTTGTTCTCTCCCTGAATAAAGAGCTGTTACAATAGAAGCTGTCTCCAGCCTACTATGTCACAGAGCTGAAATCACTTGCTGAAATCACTAAACCCACGCTTTTACACTGGCGACGAGGATGGGATCCGGAATGCTGAGAAGCAGAGAATCATCACGCTGACTCAGAGTCCGGATCGCAGGGAAGAACAAGACTCACCAGCCGGCTTAGAAGACAACCCTGCCCGCTGGGAGAATGGAAAGTCCACGGGTATTGGAGCCCTTCCAGCCATCGGAGCCCCACACTTGGGAGGAGTATGTTGAACGCTTCGAGTACTTCGTGGTGGCTCAAGAAATCACTGATGACAGCAAAAGAAGGGCCACGTTCCTGAGTTGCTGTGGGCATGAGACCTTCTTGTTGGCCAAGGCACTGCTCGCCCCAGCAAAGCTGAGTGAGACATTACTCAAAGACATTTTCGCCCGGCTGACAAACCACTTGGCACCTGCCAAAACCAAGATGGCTTGGCGGATGGAGTTTCAGAAAAGGCAGCAGCAAGCCGGAGAATCTGTGGCTGCATTCCTGGCAGGACTCCGGGAGCTTGCTCAGCACTGTGGCTTTCCAAATCTTGAAGACACTCTCTTGGATCAATTTGTTGGGGGGCTCAGCAGCAAAAAAGCCCAATGGCACATTGTGGCAAAGGAAGATGTCACCCTTGCCTCCGCCTTGAAAGAGGCCACAACCTCAGAGAATTATGAGCAGGAAGAGCTCAATGCCAGTTGCAAGGCCATGAAGCTGCGGGTAGAGGTTGCCCATGGCATGGATGAACCAGAGGCTAGTCCAAGCCAGAGCCCAGTCCGGGGTGTCGAGTTGGTGCGTCAGGCTGATGCACGGGCCAAAGATCGCTGAGGCGCTTGCCCAGGCTGTGGCGGAAACCATGAGCGGAAAAGCTGCCGTTTTCATGATGCTACATGCAGGGCATGCGGAAAGACAGGACACATCGCCAGGGTCTGTGGGTCGGTGGCAGCTGGAACAACAGGATCACCTAGATCAACGTGTCGCAGATCATCCACCACGACTCATCTCCTGGACGACTGCAATTATCGCACAGAGATCAACGGAGAGACCGTGCAGTTTCCGGAGCAAGGCAAAACATCAGTCAGAGTGAGGATTGAAGGTCAACCGTGCAACATGGAGGTGGATTCCGGATCGGGATTCACCATTGTCTCAGATCAGACTGCAAGGGGGCTCTTCCCTGGGGGTAAGTTCCCGTCTCTGGAACCATTCCCAGCAACCTTGCAATCATACATGGCAGGCCGCATCCACATTCTAGGAATGCGTGCTGTGAGGGTACAATTCCGGGAGAAACAGGCCGTGCTTAAATTGGTGATTGCAAATGGGAGTCGCCCCAGTCTCCTGGGTACTGACTGGTTTCCCGCCTCGGGACTGAGTATATCAGGGCTCAACTCAGTCCAAACGTCCCCAGAGTTGGGCAAGGCATTAGGCCAGGAATTTACCGAACTCTTCAGTGGTAAACTGGGTTGTTATACAGGGCCTCCAATTGACTTTGAGATGGACCCCAAGGTGGCCCCAATCCGACTCAAGCCAAGGCGAGTGCCATTTGCGCTGCAACCCAAGATTGAGGCGGAAGTGGACAAATTGGTCAAACAGGGAGTTCTTTCACCTGTGGACTCTTCTAAGTGGGAGACTCTTATCATCACATCCCTTAAGGCAAATGGGGAAGTGAGAATTTGTGCAGACTACAAATGTACTATCAACAAGGCACTCGGGGGAAATTCATACCCCATTCCAGTCATCTCACAGCTGTTGGCAAAACTAGCTGGGGGGGAAATTGTCGCTAAACTTGACCTGGTACAAGCGTACCAGCAGCTGCCAGTGACTCCGCAATCTGTGGAAGCACATACTATCGTAACACACAAAGGGGCTTTCAGAGTAAACAGGTTACAGTTTGGAGTTTGTGTGACCCCAGGGATTTTTCAAGGTCTAATGGAGCGCCTGTTAAGGGGTCTGCCAGGGATCTTGCCATTTTTGATGGTGTTCTGATTGCTGGGAAAGACCCCCAGGAACTAGTGGGGCGTATCCGTGCTGTGTTAATCAAATTTAAAGAGGTGGGGCTGCAGCTTAAAAAGGAAAAATGCAGTTTTGGGGTAACATCGGTGGATTTCTTGGGGTTTAAAATTGATGCAACAGGCATCCACCCCACTGACTCTAAAATTAAAGCCATTACTGAGGCTCCACGCCCACAGAACAAGACGGAGTTACAGTCATTCCTGGGACTTATTAACTTTTAACATTCATTCTAACCTCAGAAAGCTTCAATAGCGGAACCGTTGCATAGACTATTGGGAAAAAAGTGTGTGTGGCATTGGGCTCAGGCACAGCAGAAGGCTTTTGACACCTTACGGGGCATGCTGACTAGCGGGAGCGTCCTTGCTCATTATGACGAGTCGAAACCTCTTGTCCTGGCATGTGATACCTCTCAGTATGGGCTGGGAGCTGTGCTGAGCCATAAGGAAGCGGATGGGTTGGAAAAGCCCATCTCATTCTATTCTTGTACGTTGTCGCCAATGGAGCGCAACTACGCACAAATTGACAAAGAAGTGCTGGCAATAGTGGCAGGGATTAAAAAGTTCCATGACTATTTATACGGTCACCACTTCTTCCTTGAAACCGACCACAAGCCATTGTTAGGATTGTTCAACCCGAACAAACAGACGTCGCAGATTCTCTTCCCCAGAATATTGCGATGGTGTTTATTCCTGAATGGGTTCCAGTACACTCTGACCCATGTTCCAGGGAAAAGGTTGTGCCACGCTGATGCACTCAGTCACTTGCCCCTTCCTGGTGTGAGCGATGTGGATCCTGCCCCAGCGGAATGAGTGATGATGCTGGAAACACTTCCAGGGGCCCCTGTAACTGCTACTGAAATAGCTGAGAGAGCAAGGAAAGATACCGCTCTCTCCTGTGTGCTCACTTGGGTGGGGAGGGGATGGCCAGGTGGCCCAGATGAAGAAAAATGTAGACCATACACAACAAGGTAACATGAGCTATCCCTGCACAAGGGCTGTCTCCTGTGGGGAGACAGGGTGATCATCCCAGCGCCACTGAGAAACAGGGTTCTGGATACACTGCACATGGGGCATCCGGGAATGGTCAGGATGAAGTCGCTGGCCCGGTGCTATGTATGGTAGCCTGGGATGGACCAAGATGTTGAACAATGGGTGCGGACATGCAAAGCATGTCAGGAAGTGCGCCCAGAAGTGACCAGGGCACCAGTCCACTGGTGGGAGCAGACCCGGACTCCCTGGGGCCGGCTGCACTTAGATTTTGCTGGGCCATTCCAAGGAAAGGTTTTTTTGGTTATTGTTGATGCGTATTCTAAATGGTTAGAGGTGGCTATGGTTCCCAGCATGTTGTCAGCTGCAGTCATCAAAGTGTTGAGACAGCTGTTTGCAACCCACGGGTTGCCCGAGACCATTGTGTCAGACAATGGAGCAGCCTTTGTATCCCAAGAATTCAGGGCATTCTTGGCTGATAATTTCATAAGAGGGGTCACATCAGCTCCCTTTCACCCCTCCTCCAATGGGCAGGCTGAGCGCATGGTGCAGACAGCCAAAGGATCTATTGCTCTCTTGATGGAGGGTGACTGGTCAACGCGCATTGCCCGAATCTTGTTTTTGCAGCATGCGACGCCGTGTACTACTATGGGCAAGTCGCCGGCAGAGCTGCTCCTAGGTAGAAGGCTGGTAACGGTGCTGGATTATGTCCACCCAGACAAAATGCCAAACCACAATGCTAGAGCACCTCCACAGGCAGAGAGCGACTCTACAAGGTATTTTGCTCCTGAAGATTTGGTCTGGGTGAGAAATTATGCCAGAGGTCCCCTGTGGGTGCCAGGGGTGATCACCAGAGCATCTGGTCCAGTCTCTTATTACGTGACCATTGAAGATGGCCGGGTCTGGCGTAGGCACGTGGACCAACTGCGGGGCAGAGCGCTCAGTAGAGTTGGTACAGGAGTGGGGGAATTGCAGTCTGAGAGTGACACTACCCACATTAATGAGTCACAGCTGCAAGACCAGAGCGGAGATGCCCCAGGAATGCAGGTACCAGTGGCTTCTGCAAATGAATCTGCTCCTGCAAGTCCTCATGGTGCCGAGGAATGGATCAGGGACAGTGAGTTGTCTAATACACCTTTTGTGTCAGACGAAGCTATTACAGTAGACTCTCCACCACAGACACTGCCTGCTCAAGCCCCTGCAACACCAGTAGTCAGGAGATCAATTAGAAGTCGCAGGGCCCCACAATATCTTAAGGATTACGTGTGCTGTGCCCACCGGGGGGGAGGGGTATTGTGTATTGATCTGTATTCCTATTATCTGTAATTGCTTATGTTGAAGTAACTGCCTTCCTGTTCCAAAGGGAACAGGCCTATTGGTTATTTCTAGTTGTTGTATTTGGATCCTCAATCCTATTGGTTTCCGCCAAAAGGCAGCTTTGTGATTGCTTGTAATTGTTCCCTCCAAAATGTATCTTTTCCTAGCCTATCCTCGTTCCTATAAATGTAGCTCCCTCTTCCTAGTCCCCAGTCTTGTTCTCTCCCTGAATAAAGAGCTGTTACAATAGAAGCTGTCTCCAGCCCACTATGTCACAGAGCTGAAATCATTTGCTGAAATCACTAAACCCACGCTTTTACCCAGTTTTATCGGGCAGTTTGTTGAACAGTACTATATTATCAAACCTCTTCTACCCTATCTTGAGTCTCGTCCAGTCTGCTTTTCAGAAAAACACTGTGATCAATGGACTTCAATGATGAGTGAGCAATGATTGGAAGAAGGCAAACATCAAATATTGCTCATCAGTGACAGCACATATTTAAGTTAATGAGGTGAAAAGAAATTCCTCTCATGTTTTCTCTGAATAAGAAAGAAAGAAAGAAAGAAAGAAAGAAAGAAAGAAAGAAAGAAAGAAAGAAAGAAAGAAAGAAAGAAAGAATAGTGCAAATAGGAAGAGAAACCAACTCTAAAATTCACAATTCCTGCAGTGTACAGTAGTTGGAGTGCTACAGGATTAGAAAATGGATCTGACAGCAATTCATTCACACTTCTACTATACCTCACTCTGGATGTCTTCGACAGAAATGTTTCCATTATGGGATCTAGAACAAACACTTAGACACAAACAAACACTTTTGTGAAACAAAAGCTTAGATAACACTATGTCCAAGTTTTCTTTTGCTAGGTTTCTGGGGAAGCATCTTTTGAATAAAATAGAATAGATACTTTATTGTCATTGTACATAGTACAACAAAATTAAAAGCTTTCCCAGGTGTAAAAAAA
This sequence comes from Phrynocephalus vlangalii, assembly GCA_037367305.1. Lineage (NCBI taxonomy): Eukaryota > Metazoa > Chordata > Lepidosauria > Squamata > Agamidae > Phrynocephalus > Phrynocephalus vlangalii. The sequence continues at coordinate 11,606 of JAWVWN010003008.1, read as the reverse complement.
ACCCCTAAAACTAAAATTAGAGAGGAAAAATACATTTAAAAGCTAAAAAGAATTAAAAGCACTCATATACATCCATCACAACTCCCCAAGGTCACACTATTTGGTTGCAGTATTTAAGATGGTTATGGCTCTTGGATAAAAACTTTTAGTCTGTTTATTGCTTTGTATCTCTTGCCTGAAGGTAACAGTACAAACAGATTATGTCTGGGATGAGATGAATCCTGTAGAATGTTATTTGCCTTTTTAGGGCAACGGGAACTGTATAGTTGCTTAGCGAATAACTTGAACTAGTTTGAAAGAGTCTATTTCCAGTTGGACATTACCTGATTCTGATGCACGTCATATTTAAAATTAAGATAAAGAGACCATAACTTTAAAAGTATCATAAACAGTATCAAAACTAAGCATCACAAGTACAGTGGTACCTCGAGTTACGGACACCCCAAGTTACAAAAACTTCAAGTTATGAATAGAAATCAGCAGGATTGGGAAAATTTCAAGTTATGAAAAAGAGACATTTTGTTTCAAGTTACGAAAAAGAAAAGAAAAGGAAATATTCCTTTTTTAAAATGGCTCGTGCATGTTCACAATAGCAATACTGCCATCTTGTGGCCACCCAACTTCAGCGCTGCAATTAGGAAGAAGAAGGAGTCATTTTGAAAAGTAAAGCTGAGAACAGAGGCCTCTTTTTTTCCAATTACCTTTTCAAACTTCCCATTTTGTATATATTTGGCACCCTTTTGGTGCCAAATATATTTTATTAAGTAGTTATTATATTTTATTAAGTCATCCATCTTCTGTTGTTTGCTCTCCTGATACTGTGCTTTTTGCTTTGGGGGTGATTTTCTATGGGAAACCCTGTTTCGAATTACAAAAATGCATTTGGAACTGATTAATTTAGTAATTAGAGGTACCACTCCTTATATTTCAATGAGTAGGTAATGACAGAAGGCCGTATGACACAGAGGAAGGACACATGAGCTGGTGAAGGCTTTCGTGTGGTCTTTGTTCTTCTCCTGAAATATTTATTTACCACCAATGGGTGTTAAAGGCCTTATTTCAGGTAGGAAGGTGAAGGTTTAACTGGAGCAGGGGGCCTGTGTTGACTGTTTCTCACCTGCCCTCCTCTTCTTTTAAAAATATTTTTCCTGACATGCTTTTAGCAAAGCCAAAAAGAAGGAAGATACAAATGACTTTAGAAAATCAGTTTTCCCTAGTTTTATTTATTAAGTCATTTTGAAATACAGTGGTACCTCGTATAGCGTAGGGTTTGTATAACGTAATATCCGTACAACGAAAAAAGTTTGCAAAAAATAGCGGACCCGACTTACGGGGTCCAGAGTTGTGGTACGCTGCCCAGCCAGACCTCTGCAGGGCTGGAAGATGGCACCGGGCGGGGGCCATCCATGCTGAGTTATGTACGCTGCGCCTGGCGCCAGGGCCAATCACGGGTGCCCAGTAGGCTTTGCAGCTATGGGCATCCGGGCACTGGCGCGGAGGCACAGAGCCGGCCCCTTTAAAAGGAGCCCACGGCCTCAGAACGCCGCCGCTGCTGGTTTAAAAGCCCACCCCCAAGGAAACACCCCACCACCACAGATCACCAGTGGCTTGCAGAGTCCACCCCCCCAGCAACCCCCCCCCCCACAGATCAGTCAGACCGCTCTGCTACTCCCCTGCTGAGCTGGAGCCTGCCGCTCATCAGCTGGCCAGCGCTGGCTCTGCGCCAGCACCTTGATCGCCGGAAAGGGCTGGGGGGAAAGGCAGGGAGCTGCGCGCGCCCCGTTGTTGCTGTCCGCCGCTGCTGCTCCCTCACGCTCCACTGCTGAGAAAGCTGTTGCTGCCGGCTCCGTTTGGGTTCCGCCGCCGCCGCCTCCTCCTCCTTCAAGCCGCAAACGGTTGGAACAAATTAATTACGTTATACAAAGTACCACTGTAATTCTATACAGCTTTTTATTTTTAATTTTAAAAAATGTATATTGGAAGGAAATGCAATAAAACCAATAGTTTAAAGAAGGAAATAATATAACAATTTTAGAACTATATAAAACTATTCCTTACAACAGAGACATAATCCATAGTTGTCTCATCTTCGCAGGGAAGGACAAGGGAGTGCAAAGTGGTTCTTCTATCATGAAAAGTGTAAATTATTTTCTAATGTTTCCATCAAGAGAAGAGAATGAGAACCAATTCTTGCACATAGAGATGGGCACGAAACGAGCAAGTTTTCGTTTTCATTTTCATTTTTTCATTTCGTTACGTAACGAAACGAAAAATGAATTTTGTCTCCAAAATGAAACGAAACGAACCGGAACAACAGAAAATTTGTCGTGCGTTTCGTTTTCGTTGCGGCAAATACATTGGACTGTAATGAATGCTAACGAAACAGCATTTTTTGTTTTCGTTTTGTTTTTTCATTTCGTTATGTAACGAAACAAAAACGAATTTTTTTGCAAAATATTCACGAGAAACGAAAACGAACCGAAAGGGACCCCCTAAATGACAAATGACAAACGAAACACCCTTTTTTGAGTCGTGCCCATCTCTACTTGCACATATGAAGCAGAATTGCACAAATAGTACTTTAAAAGCAACAAAGGCTTGATGCATAAGTTGTGCAAAATGGCCTTAACTACTGCTTTTTGGCATGGAATTTTAAGGATTAGAAGGATCAGAAGATTGGTTGTTTCTTTTTTAACAATAACCCAGCCATTCTGTTCACGATGTGTACACACTTTCTTATTAAAGAGAAAGGACATTCATTTTGATCCAGAGACAATTTGTATGAGTTTACTGAGTCTTGATTGAGTAAAAATAGATTCGATTGTCTCACTTGAAGCTAAGGCATCTCATAAGACTTTAGCATGTTCTACTGAGGTCAGTTATTACAACTTTAAATTAAAGATTAAAGAACTGTCTAAATCCCTGCTTTTAAAAACTCAGAATAACTGATAGCTAAATAATTTGTAGAATGCTCAGGGAAAAAAGCCGGGGTAAACAGGATGATCTTCAGCTGGTGGCAGAAAGGTCATTCTACACATTAGATAGTGAAACTGAGAACCTACTTTAGGATCTGCTGAAGGTAGGAAAGTGTGTGTTACAGTGGTGTCAGCTAATTCAGTCATCATTTCTCAGGTAGATATGAAAACAATTTAAAAGGCAAGGTATTGCCAATTTTCATTGTGAAGCCCAGGACAGAGTAACTGGACTTTGCTTCAAGGGGAACCCAAATCAAGGGGGTCAATCCACTGGTGAGTGTTTGGGGGAAAGGGGCTACAAATCCTGGCCCTTCTCACTCAGTGGTGTAGTGTGGGTTTCCAGCACCCAGAGCAAGTACTGTGCCCCCTAGCCAATGAACCTATGCCCTTCTCCATTCCTGATAGGAGTGTCCCTTTGGCACCCTCCTTCTCCTCCCCTCATCTTCTCCTGGCTCCTCCTTGGACCATGGAGGGCATACACTTCCTTTTTCTTTTATGGAGATATCAGATTTTCCTCCTCCTTTGTTCATGGGGAGATCATGCCCCACTCCTCAGGGCAAAGTGCATGAGAATTAGTGCAATTTCCCTTGCTACCAGAAAGGTTTGACATGGCTGTGCTGAAAATGCAGATTAACATTTCCCTGATCTCTGAAGGTAGCTGTGCACATTCATTTGATAGAAAACTGAAGTACTGTCAAATACAAAACTTAATGTTTGAAGTCTTTTAAGTCTTCCACGGCAACAGACCCAACCACTCTGGTTTTTAGTCTTGGTTCAGTTGCCTTTGTATTGAAATTTAAGCCTGACCTTCATCCCACAATGTATCTAGACTCAAGCATGGCAAAAACATGGAATTTAACAGTATTACAAATTACTGACACAGATAAAGACTCATATTGCACTTGACAATGTTGAGCCACAAAAAAAGTTTTCAAAAAACAACACTTCACATCTTAGATAAAAATGTGAAAAAGGAAACCAAAACAAATAACACAATTTTGCCAGTTGTCACTGGTGGATGGGCATGTGCAGGGTGGGGACATGGGGAGCTCTTCCCTAGTCCTGCCGGAACTCATGTTACACTCAGGATTGGAAGAGAGATGCGGGGCTGTGTAGTCCTTCTTAGTCCCATTTTTAATAAAGCTGAAGGTCATCTACTGTAACATAAATATGGGGACCAGTCAAGCTCTTGTTTGACATTTGCAAGGTGTGTTGTAAAATCAAATTGAACCATTCCTTTTGGCCCTTTGAGTGGCCTATTCTAGGAAAAACAACCAACCAAACAAAAACAAGGTCCCTGCAGCTCCTGCATCAGCAGAAGGGAGCATACTTTTAATTTTATAGTGGGGTTCTGTGCCATATCTATTGACCAGAATTCTATCGATTTTCCCACGTAGCAGGAGAATACCTCAGTCACACAATCAGGCCAACATCCTTGACAATTAGTTACAAATTACAATTATCAGTAGCAAGTGACACACACCTTACACAAACACCAGAGGCAAAGCATGCTGCTTATATTCTCTACCAGGTGTGTGTCACTTGCTTAAAGCACTATCTGGGCAGTTAATTTAATTATGCAGACTACACATTGTCCCCCCCCCATGCACCCAGTGAGCTGGGTGCTCAATTTACCAACCTCAGAAAGATGGAAGATTGAGTCAACCTGGGGTGGGCTACTTTGGATTTAACCCCAGGTTCTGATCATGGTTTTGGCTGCAGTACAACAGTTTAACTACTGTACCACAGGGTACTGCACCACACACACACACCATGTGCAGGCCCAAGCCCCGATATGCCTATGGCACTTGGGCCATGCCTAATTCCCACCTCCATAGTAGGGCCCCGAGACCACCCTTTGTAGTTCACAGGTTCACTTCTTTAGGAGTGCTGCTGTGTTCAATCCCCACCCCCACCCAGTGGGCCAAAGGGGGGGCTCTAAGTCAGTCGCCTTAAGGAGCCCTGTGCTGTGTGGGCCATCACCCGCTTCAGCTCTTGCTCCTCAAAATGGTGGAGCACTGATGTGCCTCCCCTATAAGCACTGCTCCCTCCATTCAGTGCTGGCTGCACCTGCTAGCTCATACCACCTCTGCCTCGCCACTGTGCTTCAGGGCCAAGCAGGTAATTCCCTGCAGCCCAACTGCTGCCTCTCATTTGCCCCAAGACTGGTGCTGGGGCTCCCAAGATGGCATTGTGCCAAGTGCCCACCAAATGGCAGGTGCCACGCAGATTCCCAAGCATTTTCTGCAGCAACCTCCTTCTGGAATGCTCGGATGGCAAGAGGCTGTATGGGGGGAGGACTCCTGTTATATACAGTCCTCCTCCCAACCCCCTATCCAAGCATGATTACCATATCTGGTCTCACACCTCTTTGCACGCAAGGGCAAACAAGCCCCGTGCGCTGGAACCACCAGCGGCAGAGTGACCCCTCTTCATCATAATCAAAACATATATTGCCTTTCTATTACTTTCCTATAGCAGTCTGGGTAAGGCAGGAAACCGGATATAAATGATTAACAATGATCTACTGCACTAACCTTATGTCAGCATTAGAACAGATGCTTTGCACTCTGTAAAATTGTCATTTATTAAAGATAACAAGATGAATAGCTTATCATTTACTCCATAGTAGGTCCAGGCTTGCAAAGCTACCTGCAACAAGAATAGGCAAATGGCAGCAAAGCAGATGGGAGTGGGGAGGGAGGAAGAAAAGAATGGAAGAAATGCAGCTGTTTCATGAAAGAGGGATAAATACCATGCCATGATCTTTTCAACTGCGGAATACTCCTCCTGCTGACTTCTGGAGGGCTTCTTTTCATTCAGAAGCACAGAGGGCAGGAAGACTGCTTCCTGGGGAGGGTATCGGAGAGAGAGAAAGCTAGGATATTTCTTTCCCTTTGTATGTAACCTTTCCACATTTAATACAAAAGCACAGTAGGGCAGTGTACTGCCCACCTACTTTGAAATCATATTAAGTTCTACTGTGGAAGTAACTGACATCTTCATCCCAAACAAAGTTAGCTATGATTCCAAATTACTCAAAATGTTACTTTGTAAAATTAGCAAGTACTATTTATCTTAAGTGTAAGATGTGAAATAATAGCAACAATAGCCTATGATAAGAGGTAGTGATTGATGATATCACAGGTAAAACTAAGGATTGGAATAGAGATGAAGATGAAGCAGAAAAACTATGATTTGTTTTTATTCATGATTCATTAAGTTCAACAAATCACACAAAAATGAATTTGTGTTTTTCCCCCTGATATATGAATGAAGCAATTCATAACTTCATATTTACTTGAAACCCTGATTAAATGGCTGCTAAAGCACCCAGGAAGCTTTTGGTGAAGTTTCAGTTTTGGATGCCTGAGTTATACACCCTGAAATAAAGCCCCACAGGGAAGTACCCCACAGGCATCTAGAAACCACCAAATTTCAAGAAAGCCTCCTATGACTCTCTTCCACAATCTCTCCAACTTTGGAGAAGATTGGGTCTCAGATGTCTGAGTTATACATCCACAAAGGGGGCTTTCATTGGACAGTGACCTTTTGCAACTGGCTAAACCTGGAGGGATTGGAGAGAAGAGTCATGGGAAGCTTCACTGCCAGTTTGGTGCCTCTAACTGCCTTGTGGCCATTTTACAGCCCATCAAATTGGTGAATCAACAGCTGCTAAACATTCATCTATTAATCTATTCAATATCAATCAGTAAGTGAGCATTTTTTTGAACAAATGTGTTTTATTTTATTGTTAATTCATGCACATCTCTAGACAGAACAGACACCCTGTACAGGCCATCATGGTCAGGAAGACTGAGATATTGCTAATGCTTTACAGTGTGACAGAATTCAGTCCAGCCAGTTCCTGTGCCTCAGAAATAAGAAATGTAGGCATCTTGTCTCATTTATGCACCAGCTGTACGTTATATCAAGCACATAAAAGGGCTTTGGGGAAGGGGACTAAAGCACCCATCATGCCAAACAAGACAATTCCAGCAGACCTCTGAGAGATGTAGCTTAAAATATGAAAATCCCACCCTTAGATAAAACCTAGGTAGGTGTATTCAGGAGTCAGTGCCACTCATATCAGTGGGATTTCCTCCTAGGTAAACTTGTTTTGATTGCAGTTTAACTCCTTAAACACTAATCCTACATGTACTTCCCTGAATACAGCCCCCTTTCACAGGGGCTGAATAGACAGTTCTAAGATTGCACTGGGAAGGCATTTTTAATGCTGGTATTTCTTTGAGGATATACATGCAGTGAGTAATAAACCCACTCCTACTTGGTATGATTTACTTGCTTAATTACCTTAACAAAGTTATAATTTGACTTTAGACATTTTGATTTAAAATAGAACAGAGTAAAATGAATTTAAAAGACTTCTGTCAAGCAGCACATTATGCATATATAACCAGTTTGCAAAGTTAAAATTGAATGATACTCGCTGAAGGAAATCGGCACATTAAATCACACAGATGTTTTCAAAGAGAATATCTTACTTTTTGTCAGAATGAGTGTTGTGTGGTCACAGTTCTGACCTACACTTTCACAGCAACGTCTCTGAGGAAAATATGAACTTGTTTAAAGCATATTTAATTGCCCTGCTTTCTCAATGAAAAGTCATTAGACTTTTGCACTTGTTAAAACCTCAGTCTTTAAAAGAGCATTGTCAGCACCCTCATTAATTTATTATAGCTGGCCTCATGAAATGGTCTCATGAAATTCTCCCACCTAATTGTGGGCTGAGGAACTGTGGTTAACATTTCTCTGAATGTCTACAGGGAAAGAAGCAGCTTTCCAACAATTCCTTCTTGAGGAGACTCACTGTTAGCAGTGAGAGCAGCACAGCTTGGTTTATTTTCATGGCAAGTTGTTTTCTTGTTTTGAAGTACTGCTACAACTAGCTATGACAGAAACTGTGGGCTCTTCCTGATGGAGCAGTCATGCAATCTCCTTCTAGCCAATCCAGAGTTTGTGTTCACAAGCAATATCCCACCACCCCATATGTACTGCTGGATCTATAAAAGATTCTTTCTCTTTTCCCACATACCAAAACCTCATGGTAGCATGAGATACGGTAATATGTACTTGCATTACAAATTGCCACAAAATCCATTTTTAAGGAAGGTGGGGTAAAAATATTTTAAAATTAATGGCTAGTAAAATTAAGGGATATAATCTGAGAATAATAATGGATATCCTAGAATATTATGAGGCACAGTAAGAAAAACAAATGGTTTTAATATTCCTGAGTGCACAGAAAGCATTTGATAATGTAACCTGGAAGTTTTTGACACAGCTGTTGAAAATAATGGACTTTGGCACAAACTTCATTAAGGCAATTTGAGACAATGTACAAGGAACAAACAGCAAAGATAATAGTAAATGGGGACCTAACAGAAAATGTCAATATTAGGAAAGGAACTAGGCAAGGATGTCCACTTTCACCACTACTATTTACTGAATAGAGAAGTGAGGCCAAATCCAGAAATCAAAGGAACAGGAACTAGAATAAAAGATGAAAACTAGAAAATATCTGCAGGATGTGCAACTATAAAAGAAGATACGGTAATTATGTTAAAACATTCATTCAAGTTAAAACAGACCTGGAGAAATGGGAGCTTCTACAACTGTCACTATCAGAGAGAACTGCAACGATCAAAATGAATGTGCCACCAAAACTGCTATTCCTGTTCCAAACAGTGCCAGTGAAAGTAGAGGTGAAATACTTTGAAGAACTAAATAGAGTGATATCGAAATTCAACTGGCAGAAAAAGAAGGCATGTCAAGAACTTTGGAATAGAATTTTAAATTAACAATGGTGACATCATATGAAGAAATCTGTATAAAATGTTTTATAGATGGCATTTTCCACCTGCTAAATTAGCTAAAATGTTCCCAAACTTATCTAGCAAAAAAGAAATTGGGACTTACTATCTTGCATGGTGGACATTTGAAAACGAGATTTTTTTTGTATTAAAATACATACTTGAATTATTAGAATGATAAAAAATGCATGCAGACTTTAGGCCAGAACTGTTTTACTAGTACTATTTATCTAGTACTGCACATTCTGACAGTGGCAAGGATAGTTTGAGCACAGCATTAGAAAAATGAAGAAACACCAACAGATGAAAATGATTGTTAAGAAAATTTTGGAATGTGCAGAGATGTATAGATTGACAATGAGAATCAAGGAAAAAGAGGACTCATAATTTTACCAAATAGGGAATTTGTTTTATGAATGGCCTGAAAAAAGAAACCAAGAATAAGAGTAAGCTGGTTGTAACATAATAATAAATGAAACCCATGCAATATGATGTGTAACAAATATCACTTAAACTTTTTTCATAGAAGATAGATAGATAGATAACTAAAAGCTACAAATAGGTCCATTTAAACCATTTCTTTAGTAGAAGATAAATTATAGAAAACCTACCTTTAAAAAAAACAGGTGGATGAAGGTCTTGGCCTACTGTCAGAAGAAAGCCATGAGGGGCCCAGCTAGGAGAAGCCTGGTCATCACAGCACCAAGCATGTTTGTGAGCCAGTGGGCCAAGATAAAGGCCTTTCCCAAAGAAGCCCCTAAACCTAGAAAGGTTCATATACAAACCTAGATAGCCTGAACCAAGTCACAATTAACTCTTGTCTAATTACACAGGCATAATATGAAGGCAAAGCTTTTGGAAGAAAATTGGCTCAAGTTAAGAAACCCCCCATAGACATTAGCTGTAGCAGCTGATTTAAGGGAGCTCATATGCAGATGCATTTGCAGGCACGTTGTAGCTAGTGCATTGTAAGAGGACTGGACATGAATACCTTTCCTGCCATTCAGTTCTATGGCTCTGGGACCCAAGTTTGACAACATGCTTTGGCATTGTTAAGAAAATATAGGCTAATTTAGTTTGGCAGAAAAAAGAAGAAGGGTCAAACGAAAATAACCCGAAGAGGGTCAAAAATTCTGTCAAAAATATAAACGGATACTGCACATATTTTATTTCTTCATAATCTATACCTTGCACTTTACTTAGAACAATGTACTGCGATAACATAATAATCTATTTCTGCTCTGTTCTGCTACGGTGTTTGAAAATCTGTCTCCTCTCTGTGCCCTCTGGTGCATCACCAGCAGAATAGTCAACTAGTGAAAAAGACAAGCGCAGATTTTAAACTGGTAATGAATGATGGATGAGCTAAAAGGACACAAGGACAAAATTGATTTCTTTAAGCTAAAGTAGCCTAGCTACTGAAAAGCAAGGAGGTGGGGACTCATACTCTCAGATTTGGGAATAAATTGAGCCCATATGATGTGGAAGGAGCAAAAACATTTTAAATGCAGGAGTTCATTTTTTAAACACCGTTATGGCAGATAGATGAACTCCAATTATTATGATGGCTATTATGAGGTAATATAAACATCCCCATCCCAGTGTCTGTGGAAGTGGAGTGTTTCCTGGAAATGAAGAAACTTTGAATACTTAGAAGGCCACAGAATGAAAAGTGGTGTTATTGGCTAGATTAGTGAAGGTCAACATACTTCCCTGGATTGCCTGCAGTGGTTTGGCTGAAGGGGCTCCTTCTCTTTTTTTTCCTTTCCCTTTTCTTTCTTTCTTTCTTTCTTTCTTTCTTTCTTTCTTTCTTTCTTTCACCTTCAGAAATCCTTGGCTTTCAAATCCTTATCACAGTTGGGCATATGTGGCAAAAGGAGCCCCCCCCCCCCCGAAGAACAAGGTGTAGAGGAATGGGTGCTTTTTTTTTAAGACAAAAACCTATCTGTATACTTTTAATAAAGTTATATACCTCTGGAGTAGGGCTTCACCAAAAGAGACAATCACCTCATATTCCCACACAGAACCCTGAATATATGAGAAGGAGCTCCTCTCACCCTCTTTTCCCATCTGGGTTACTCCATTACACACCAGGACAGAGAAAAAGGAAGGTGAGAAGGGGTTGTCATTGTGACCAAAAAAGACATCTGCCTGACTAGGTCTTTTGCATTGTCGGGGGGGGGGGGGGGAGTCCCAAGTGTCTCCATGCATATATGGGTACTAGGGACAGTATTCATTGCCCACCAAAAGGTAAAAACTTTGCCACTTTCCCCCTTTCTTCCACCCCCCCTTGCTCTGAACTGGTGTCTTTTTGTCTCTTGATAAATTTTACCACATGGCTTTAAAACAACACCTACATAACAAACTGCCTTCAAAACCAATTCCCCTCTTCCTCTTCCCCCCCCTCCTCTATCCACCCTCATCCCAGCTCTGTCTCTATAGGAATTTACAACTGGGCTTGCCTACAAATACAGTGGTACCTTGTATAAAGGAATTAATTCGTTCCAAATGAAATTATGTTAAGCAAATTTTCCTTTATACAAATTCCCATAGGAATGCATTGAAAACGGAGTGATCCCATTTTTATGTTGTACGGATTCTCCCCATAGGCGATTATGTTAAGCAAATTTCCCCTATCTCTGGAATTTTTTATGTTGTACAAATTTTATGTTATACAAGCTGTTTGTTATACAAGGGTCCACTGTACACCTACATACAACAGCCAATGAATATTTGGTATGAAACATATATTCCATTACATATTATATTGCACACCTCATTTTGGTGCTATATGTCT